>JAWDJV010009843.1:0-15745 GCA_033119285.1 Teratosphaeriaceae sp. CCFEE 6253
ACGAGCAGACGTTGGCGCAAAGGGGTGTGAGCACGCCGAACTTACCTTAGTTGACAAATGCGATACCTCTGCACGTTTAAGTGTGCTGGATGGAACAAACGCCTGCTCCTGGAGGGCCTGCTCAAGAGGCGTTGTTACGTATCATCGATTTGCATATCAACAACGAATGGCGCTTCGACTTGGAACTAAGCTTTCTCACAGACGAGTCACGTTCCGCAAGCCAGGTTGATGGCATACTGATCTCTAAAACACAGCAAGCGCATTGGGCGGGCTTCCAATGCCACCATACACATTCAGCGGCGCGCTCGTCAACAAGAAGGTGTATCGGCCGAGCTCCGCGCACTTCTCCGATAACGCCTTGAGGTCCCACAGCTCGCCGATGGGCATCCCGAACAATGCAAGGAAGTACTGGTGCAGGACCAGGTTGGCGACAGACGATTCCTTGCCGGTCTTTGGGTCGATCGGCGGGACGTGCTCGAAGGCGATCATATCGCCCGCCACGGCCGCGAAGTGCTTGTTCCTGTCATCCGGTCAGTCAGAGTGTTGTGAGAGAGGGAATAGCTGTTCATACCAGAACCACTTCGCTGCCTCCGGGGAGCCCGTCACGCCACAGGTCCGATGTGAGCCCATCAGTTCCGCTTGCCGCTCAGCCTTCTGGCCAGTGAGACCCTCCGTGAAGCCGGAGCGAATGATGATCACGTCGCCGGTCTTGAACTCGACACCCTGCTTCTTGGCAATCGTCTCGATATCCTCGATCGTGATCTTGTCGTCGTTGAAAGGATTGAACTCCCGCCCCTGCTCATCCGCCCACTTCTTGAAGTCAATGAAAACGCCCCGGGCGACCAGTCCGCCACGCTTGTGCCAATGATTCAGCGTTGGCAGATTCTGGTCATGGTCCTCCTCGCCAAAATTCTGGGTCAGTTCCTGGATACTGGTCTTGACGCCATTGTACCCAGATTGGCTCTCCTGGTGATGGAAGTGGCACAGACTGTCCCATTGACTACTGCATTGGGTATTGAACTCGACCTCGTCATCGTAGCCATGGGCGGCTAGCGGAGTATCGACAAAGGACGTGACCTTGTGGACGAGGCCTTTGCGTCCAAACCCTGGAGTCTGAATGGCGCCGATGGGCCAGTTGAGGCTCACGGAGACGCCATCCTTCAGTTCCGAGTAGGCGGACTTCAAGATGTCCGGGGTGATGTTGTTCAGGGTGCCGTAGACATCCTTCTTGCCGCCTTTGTCGAAGACGCCCCAGGCGCAGCCTGCCTTTCATTAGCTTGAATCATGGACGGCGCTTCTCTCCTGCTTTGCTCACCCTTCGGCATGCCCTTGACTTCGGGCAGATCATCAAAGTCTGGAATTGTCGACATGTTTGCGATCGCTGTGCTGGCTGTTGGACGAACTGGAGGTTGAGACTGACGAGAGCACGTTGTGAATGAACTCACAGGAAGATGCCTACCTCAAACAACCTACCCTCCTCGGCTCTCATCGCTGGTCAGTAGCCTTACCCACGGACGAGGTGGAGCTCTAGGCCATTGGGCGGGGTAAGGGGAGTGTCATGCCTCGGAAAGGGTACGAGCGAGCTCGCTCTTCTTCGCCGAGGACTACTTTGTGGTTACGCAGACGTGCCCGAACCGCATGATGACAAGGCCTGAGGGAGACAGGGTTCGTGGTGTAAGCTTCGGCTTAGGTGGCGAAAGTTCACTTCGCTGCATCGGTGTCAGCCAAGGCACGGACCACTACCCGATGGAGGTCGCTTGCAGACCGATCAGCTCTTTCTAAACCTCAGACAAGAGCATTATGTCCAGACTACCGATCAGGAATGAGGCGACTGACTGCGTTGTTGGGCTGCAGTACTTGACTTCTGTCCTGTGCGTTACACGACCCTACTGCTCCTGTACTCCGCTACTCCGTGAAAGGAATATATACACGTACCCCCATACGCTTCATCACGGCCGCTCAGCTGACACACCACTTGGTAAACTTACTGGCCGGGTGAGACAAGCATGCCATGCTTACCAGCATCATGCTGCCAGCCTCCAGCCAGCATCTCGCCGCCCATCTTCTTCGAATTGCCGGCGATCCTCGCCTCCAGCTCCGGCCGGAAGTGCCTGATCAGGCCCTGAACCGGCCATGCGAAGGCTTCGCCCAGCGCACAGATAGTGTGGCCCTCGACTTGTTTGGTGAGTTCCTGCATCATGTCGATCTCCCTCGCGCGCGCCTTGCCCGTCTCGAAGCGATGCATGATCTGCTCTGTCCACTTCGAGCCCTCACGGCACGGTGTGCACTGGCCGCAGGACTCGTGGTGGTAGAACTTTGACAGTCGTGCGATGGCGCGGACGACGTCTGTGCTTTGGTCCATAACGATGACTGCCGCTGTGCCAAGACCAGACTGGCTGTCCTTGAGCGCATCGAAGTCCATGAGTTGCTCATCGCAGATGCTCCTGGGAAGGATCGGAGTGGAGGAGCCACCGGGGATGATGGCCTTGAGATTGTCCCAGCCACCCCTGACGCCACCGGCGTGCTTCTCAATAAGCTCCTTCAGTGGAATCGACATCTCCTCCTCCACTGTGCAGGGGTTGTTAACGTGTCCTGAGATACAGAAGAGCTTCGTGCCAGCATTCCGCTCGCGACCAAAAGAGCTGAACCAGCTGCCTCCTCTCCGAATGATGGTCGGCGCGACGGCAATCGTCTCGACATTTGCCACCGTGCTCGGGCATCCGAAGAGACCGACAGCAGCCGGGAAAGGGGGCTTCAAGCGCGGCTTGCCCGGCTTGCCCTCCAGCGACTCGATCAGAGACGTCTCCTCCCCGCACACGTACGCGCCCATTCCGCGATGGATGATGACATCGAAGTCGTATCCTGAGCCACATGCGTTCTTGCCAATGAGACCCTCCTTGTATGCCTCCTGTATTGCGCGTTGAAGGACGGTCGCCTCGTGGTAGAACTCGCCACGGATGTAGATGTAGGCGGCCGTGCACTGTGACGCCACATTAGCATCGCTGTCCCCTATCGAATAACCTGCCGTGGCAGCTCACATTCATAGCCCGGCCAGCAACAAGACAGCCCTCGATAAGCTTGTGCGGGTCCTTCCGCATGATCTCCCGGTCTTTGCACGTTCCCGGCTCGCCCTCATCCGCATTGACGACCAGGTATCGGGGCTTGGTGTCCTTGTCCCAGTCCTTGAAGTTCATGAAGCTCCACTTCATGCCTGACGGAAAGCCAGCGCCTCCGCGGCCTCGCAGACCAGATGCCTTGATCTCCGAGATGAGCCAATCGTGGCCCTTCAGGAGCATCTCCTTCGTCTTGTACCAGTCGCCATACTTCTTCGCACTCTGAAGATCCGCACCATGGTGGCCGTACAGGTTCTGGAAGATGCGGTCCTGATCCTGCAGACCTCGTTGGCGCTGCACGGGTGGCGCGTCCTGGACCGTGGCCATTGATCGCACGCCATTTCGGATGACAGAAGTGGTGGAAGATCCGCGCAAGGCGCGAGTCGCTGGAGTCGACAGCATCTTTGCAGCTGTACGTTGCTTGTAGGGCCGCTTTCGTCACCTGTGGTCAAGGCAGGCAGGTTGTCGTGCCAGGAGGGAGGTCGATGATCTATGACAGCAACGAAAACCCGCTTCGCCGATTGGCTGCGGCAATCTTGCAGCCGCAGCCGCGGCCACGTTCTCGATCTCTTGGCATTGACTCCATCTGCCACTCCCTCTCGGTGATCTCAATCCTACAAGAACCCGTGCACTGAAGATGCGCTTCAAGACCGATGCCTACCTGATCATTCTGAGCACCGCCTAGACTGGATGGACTGCGATCAAACGGCCGGTGTGGTCTACCAAAAACCACTCGCCGCCGCCGGAAAAGCATCCAAGCATGATGTTCTTCCAGGCTGTCACAGCTACAAGACTGCATCTACGGCTCCCTTCAAGATCCTATAGTCACAGACAGTGCAAGGCCTCGATCTCTTCGATACCTCGTCACTCGGCGTCTATCACATGCCGGATTCACGTCACGATGCCTCATCACATGTTCCTTGCCCACGAGGTACACAATCTGCCTTTGACTCCCTTCAATTCCAGAGAGACCGTGGGTCTAGATTTGATCGACGGACTGCGTGTTCAGAGAGGCCCAGTGAAGCAGTTACATGTACATTTCAATCCACGTGCCTTCCACATTGGTCAGTGTTTGCGTTCCCAAGCGCAACCCCGTGTCATCTTCCCGTCATACGACCCCACCACGGACCGTTCCGGGAGTTCGACTGATACAAAAGCTGCTCCATATCTTCGAGGAACAGCGCAAGCCTGCAGTCATCCGCAAAGATTCCCATGCCTCACTTTCGCACAGCAGCAAACATACCGACCGAGAGCGAGAACACACGCACGGGTCGTCGTCGCGATGGTGTCCGAGGACTTGATGATCTCGGTCGGTAGGTCTGCACCGCCGATGATCATCATGCCTCCCAAGAAGACGAGAGTGCGGAATAGAAAGAAGATCGTCAAGGCCGACTCCATCACGCCGGCAGCCCCTATGGGACCAAGACCAGCACCGCAGGCCACGCCTATCAAGCCGCTCACGCCGTCTCCGCACACTCAGGAGCGGGCTGACGCTCTTGCAACAGCAGATCAAGGTCCGCCGCAAAGCCTTCCCTCCGGGAAGACAGGCCCGCGGGTGCTACCTCAGCACACTTCCGCAAGCGCGATACCCGAGTCCACTCCTGATGGGAAGTCTACGCAGAGCTTGGTCTCGCGCATTACTCCGAGCCTCACGGCAGCTGAGACCGATGCCGTCGATCCCACTGAGCTCGCCAGCTCGCCTGCCTCTGCTGCACGCGGCGAGAACGAGGAGGGCACCACCGTTCTCGACCCTGACAACTCCATGCGCGAGTACCGCAAAGATCCACTACCGCCATACACCGAACGCGAAGTCTGGCGTCCTGGTGAGTGTTGAGTATCATGACTGATACGTTGATCAGGGCTGACTTTAATATTCAAGGCGATGGCGACGGGCTGGAGAACACCGACTACCACGCTCGCCCCGGCGTTCGACCCATGCACGAGCGCTGGCGCCTCTACCAACTGGACACCAACTTCGGTCTCGTGAGCGCTGACAATATGCTACCCAAGTTTGTCTTTCTGGACGACAAGGCGGCGTACGAGGTGGAGTGCAGCAACATCTCTCGGACCAAGCTACTGAAGTGGTGGCCTCACGACTTCGCCGCCACGGGCACCATTCGCAACCGCCGGCCCCATCGTGGTCGCCCCGCCATACTCGATGCGAGCCAGACCGGTGATGCTAGGTACTATTTCGCTCTACAGGGCGACAGGAAGCAGAGGTACTACTTCACGGGTGCGAAAGATTACAAGCCCGTCATCTACGCTCAGATCCCTACCACGGTGGCTCACGATCCTACTTCTGCGCCGAAGGGAAAGCGCCCAGCATCGGCTCTCGAAACCGAGGCAGACACGCCGAAGAGGAAGCGAGGGCACAACCAGCATACACCTAAGGAGGAATTGGTCAAGAACGGCGCTCCGTCAGCGGCAGCCAAGCCGAGGAAGCCGAAGCCACTCATCAGCTACTGCCTCACCGAGAGCACGATCAAAGGCCGTGGTCGTCGTAGGCCTTATGGAACCATGGGCAATCTAGCTGGACCATTTCCGCTAGAAGACCCACGTCATGACTCGGCAAGTGCCACACTGTTTGCTGGAGGCCCGATCACGGTATCCGGCGGCGACGACGGTGACAGCTTCTGGGTCAATCAAGACGACGTCTCATCCGTGTCTTCCGAAGGCATGGAGGAGGCTCAACGGGCTGATCCAGATGAGGAGTATGGCTTCGGCGATACGCTCGGCGTGCAGGAGACCGGCATCGGCTTCACACGCACACTCTTCGGAGCCATGCCAGAGAGTGATGCATACGACGGCGGTGGCGAAGCCACGTCTCAGACTCAGGCAAATGCTGCACGCTCCCGCTTTTCGGAGCAAGAGATGAACGACTACCCTGCTGGTGATCGCGAGCTTCACGGTCTTCTCAGTCAGACGGAGAACAAGATGGTCGGCGCCCCGCCAGCCGGGCCACACGTCCCCTGAGTCAATGCTAAGATCACCAAGCCGAGTGGCGATTTCGTACTCGCCCCGGCAAAGTTTCACAAGCTTGAGGCTGGGATCACTTACAGCTTCAGAAGCTGACAATGAATTAAGAGCTGAAAGTACCTGAGGTATGGTGGACTGACGGGAAACAGCCGAGCGAGAACCCGCTGCCATCAACAACGACAGGCGATCACGAGTTCGGGACACGCTGCGATTACACTCGGTTTCGCTGTCACCATGAAGGCTTTCGATCGAGTGGCCGCCCGCTGCACCTGGCAGCTGGCTTGCGACTCTGGCACCGAGCACTGACTGCTGCGAGATTCACAGAAAAAACATGTACCATTGTGGAATTCATGATACATTAATGCAGTTCTAATCTCACGTTCGCTAACTCCCAATCATGCTGTGGTATCAGTGCGAACCCATGAGTCCTCTCGTACCCAGCGACCAATCTAGCCCTTCGCGTTCCATCTGTCATTGTATGCATTGACCGCAATCGCAACCTGCTTGTACAACCAGTTCCTGCTCTGTTCATCCGCAATCGGCACGAATGGGCCATTCGTGCCGCCCTTAAGGATGATACTCATCCCCGTCCTCTCCTTGCTGATCGTCTGGACATCCTTGAGCGGTACGTCCCAGACCGTGGTCAGGTTCCTCGCGCGCACCTGCATGATCAGGTTGTAGGTGATGATGATGAGCATGGCGGCTTCCGACTGCTGCCCCTGGCGACGGCCGTTGCCACCCTGCTGCTGGTCACCCTGGGAGCTGGAGTCGAGCTCCAGATGGGCGATGTAGCTCTCATTGAACTGCTTGCCGTTGTCGGTGGTCTTGAGCCAGAATTGGCCAACGGACTCACGCTGGCTGTATGGCCGCACCACACCATCCGTGCCGATGAAGCGTGGGTAGCGCACACGATCCAGGCCTTCCTGGTCGAAGACGGTGGTGGTGTTCTTCACGCCTTCGGCCATGTTGGACGCTAGATCAAAGGCACCTATGGCGGGCTTGGTAGCGAGACCAAGCAGACCCTTACCAACACCTTTGACGAAGCCCGCAGCTCCCTCCTTCTCGGCGCCTTGCATTGGCTGGCGAGCGAGCCCACCGATGCCGCTCGCGAAAGAGCTTGCAAAAGCGTTACCGCCAGACGTGATGCCGTAGAGTGCGTGCTTTGGCCTGTTGCGCGACCGTGACATCCGCCGCTGGTCTTGGAATTCCTTGTCCATGCTGGCAGCTGCAAGGCCCTTGCTAATACTGCCGGTGAACTTGGAGACACTGTCAGACAGGCCGAACACACTCTTCTTAACGAAGCTACTAGCTCCCTTGGCGATTCCAATGCCCAGATCTTGCGGTCGATCCGTGACCAGACCCTGGTATGGCTCGTAGAAGATGTCTGCCACACCAGAGCTGATGTTGTTGAAGAGCCCGACTGGGTTGCCCAAGAAGTCTGCTGAACCGATGACGATGTGGACTTGCCTCAGCGACTCCTGCACGTAATGGCTCTTGATGTTGCTGACGAGCGCACCAACCGACAAGCGTGCGTTCTCGAGCATGAGCGCATTGTAGCGGATAGGCGCATCGTTCACGTTACCGATCGACATGGTCAGCACGTTGACGGCGAACATGAACGGGTTAGTCGTAGAGCTTCCCGTGTCCTCGGCGTTGATGCGCTCGGTGCGTACGAATGACAGATCGAACTGCATGGGCTGCAGCTGTAGGAGCTCAAAGTAGATGTCTTGGCCCGATTGCTCTTGCTGCGGCTCAGGAATGTCGAGGCTCGCCGGCGCGAGCTGGCCTTCCTTTTCCTCCGTCCACGACGCACCCGGGATCTTAGTGAAGTCAAGCAAGGCGAAGATGAAGTCCTCATCAATCTCGATGGTCATCTGCTGGAGCAGGAAGGTGAAGTACTTGATGTACATCACGCCATACGAGTCGTCCTTGACTCTGGTGACAGTGGTGCGGAAGATCGGATGCGCATTCATCTCCTTGCCTGTCTTGGGCACTACGCTGGGGTAGAAGATAAGGGGGAAAATGCCGCCGTAGAGCTGGTTGTCGATCTGGATCCACCGGACAGTGAGCGTGACCGTCTGGTAGAGTGGGGACTCCTTGTACTCCAGCTTGATGTCGCGCCACGTCACATAGATCAGCTCGCGAAGCTGTGCGTTCACAAGCGAAATGCCAATGCCCGCCTCGAAGCGCAGAGTAGCTGCCATCGTCTCGTGGATGTCTTGCTCCTTGACCTCGAAGCCCTGCGCGGTCGACGACGAAGCCGTGGCCGACTTCTGCTTGTACAGACTCTTCGACGGCTTGTAGTTCGACATCGCGAGAGTCTGTGTTGGGCCCTCCGCGACGACATTGAGATCGATGACCTTCTGGCGCTGTTGGCCTGGCGCGGCAGGTATGCGCATGGGAATCAAGTTGCCGATCTCAGCAAGCTTGACGTGGCGCTCCTTGCCATTCGCGTTGATAACGAGGTTCTTGTTCTTCGTCGATGGGTAGTCCCAGGCGTATGGCATGATGCTGCGCGATGGAAGGCGGTACTTGACCGGCTTCCAGCCGGAGGTCCTATCCTCTTCGTCCTCATCGACATTGGGATTGGCCTGCCAGAAGAAGAACTCCTGATCACTCTCGTTACGTATCGAGAAGGGCCAATGCTTGGTCTCCAGGCTCAGGTGCAAGTAGATCATGGCGTTCTCCATGAGGATCTCAACGCGTATCAGTTTCTGTCTTTCGCCAGCCTTGGCAAGCTTGACGTGCACGCTGCCCACGTTGGCCATATCGAAGGGCGATGACCACTTGTTGCTGACGCCCGGGAAGCAGAGGCACAACTGCTGACCCGTGGTCTGCTTCAAGAAGCGCAGCGGGTGCAATTCGCCCGGCTTGAGCGTTGCAAAGTCTGAGGACCCGGGCTCGCGAATCTGAATCTCCTCGGCCATTCTGTTCTTGACGATGAAGCGGGGCGTAATGGTGATGACCTTGGTCAGCTTGTACTTGCCCTCGCCCTCCATGACCTCCAAGCCGGCGTGCATCTCCGCTCTGCCTGAAGCCGCCGCCAGCTTGACATCTACGTTGGCGCCAATGGCATCAAAGCTGACCGCCTGGCTCCAGGCCGAGTCACCGAGCTTGATGAGAGCACGATTCGCTTGGTCGTCTGTAGGGAACGAGAACATGAACGGGTGGGCCGTGCGCGCGTCTGTGTCGTTATCGGTGAAGGCCTGCTGGCCTGCTGATGCCTTGGTCCCGCCAAAGAATGCCTTGCTCCGAATATCGAGGGGCAGACCGCTCCGATTGAGTATGACATACGGCGAGTAGATGGTGATCTTGAACGCACCACCGCTATCCGGAACATTGTAGTAGTGAACTTTGAGTCTGAGCTCGAGGTTGTTCTTGTCCTTGACCAGCAAGGTCTTTTCCCGCCGGAAGTCACTGGTGTTGTTCGAATTGATGATGGCAAATTCGCTCGCTTTGAACGGGGTGTCCTGCATGTCGACACTCATGAGCAGCAAGTGCGACAACTCCACGACATGCACAGGGCTGACCCCTCCCTTGCGGAGGAAGTTCGTCCAATCCTTCTTCGTGTTCTTGTCGTAGATGCGGTACTTGAAGTCGTAGGGCAGCAAATTCTGCACCTCCACGGGCGCCGAGAGGCGAATGCGCATGAATGGATACACGCTGGTGAGCGGGTTGTTCCTGTCGAATGTGGCCTGCATCTGGAAGTAGAACGGCGGACTCTGCTGGTCCTGTTCACCGGCACAACTGATGGTGCGGATTGGCTTCTTCAGCAAATCCTTCCAGAACAGCCGCTCATTCGACCACGTGTACCCGAAGCCCTCACCCGGACGTACGACGAGCGAGTGCATAAATGCGGCGCCAACAGGAGCCGGTCGTGCTTCACCAGGCGCAATCTTCTCGATCTTGAGCAGATGACCCTCATCAGGGCTGTAGACGCCCATCTCGAGCGGGATCTGAGTATGATTTTCGACCAGCAGCGGCGAGCGTAGTGTGATGTACTTGACGTTGTCCGTGCCGAGCTTGACTTCGACCAGCATGCGGTGCTGCACCTTGTCCTTGCGCGGCTTGAGGTTGTACAAATCCTCGCCCTCGCGACTGACAGGGATGCGGTCAACGCTATCGAAGCCGCTGCCCTGCAACCTCACGCCGATGACACCGTTCTGGCCCTCCGGCGACAGCGTCTCGCGAGTGGTGTTGGGGTCTTCAAAGCGCCATGGCTTCTCTTCGCCGTCTTGCAGTTTCGCAGCCTCACCCTCGTTGTCAGTGCTCTCGCCACCGGACCAGACATCCACATCGAAGCCCGTGTAGTTGCGGATGCGGTACGGGGCATCGTTGCCTCTGGGCTTCGACAGCACATCCTCGTCGCTGGACAGGAACTGCGCCGACTTGGAGGCCAACGCGATCGTCGCCGACGTGATAGTCAGCTCCAGCATCTTCCGCGAGAACACCTCCACAGCCATCTTGTCATTCTCCTTCGCCGTGTGGAAGCCCAGCGTCCACGGCTCAATCAACGGCTCCCACGCCGACTTGGAGAAGTTGTACACGTTGAAGTATGTGTCCAGACTCGTGTCGGCGGTCAAGTTGGCCGTCCAGTCGCGCACATCCACTGCGAAGCCCTTCACGCTCCAATCCATGATCGGCAGCTCGTGCAGGTCGCCGATGAGCACGACCCGGATGCCGTCCATCTGGATCTTCATCTCCTCGCGCTTGAGCACTGCGGAGCCCTGCTGAGCAGCCTCAGCCTCCTTCTTGCCCGCCGTCTTCGCGGTGCTGATGGTCTTAGCCTGCGGCACGGTCGAGGCGGCGGCCTTCTTCTGCGACTTGGCCGCCTTCGGCTTGTTGGCGTCCGCCTTGATCTGATCCAGCTTCGTCGGCCCCTCGTGCACCAGCTTCTTGTCCTCGCCGCCACTCTGCATCGATGAAGCGCGCTGGAAGATCTGCATTGCCAGCAAGATATCGCGCAGTGAGAGCCGCAGCACCAGTGGCTCGATATCAACATGGATGCTCGTGAGCGACGAGTCTTTAGTCTGCGAACGCATGTCCAGCGAAGTCTGGATGCTGAAGTCGTCGAGGATGCGCAGCTGCGAGGTATCGAACTGATCCATGCGGCACAGGAACATGCCGACCTTCTCCACTTGCAGGGTCATCGCGTGCTGCTGTGAGACCAGCACTTGCTTCGTGCCCAGCACGATGGCCTCGGAGTTGCTGATCGAAGGGTTCGCCAGGAGAACGACCTGAGCGTCGATGACTTCCACCCGGAACGAGATGCTCATGCCAGGCTTGGCGTCCTCTTCCTTCTTCTCAGCAGCTGCACGATTCTGCCGCTCAATGAACTCCTGCGTGTCGATGCTAGCGGCGTCGTCGTCGTCGTCCGCTTGAGTTTCTACATCAGTCTCTTCGTCTACCACAAGCGGGTCATCCTGCTTCAAGCCCGCGTTGACGAAGTTCAGCACCGCGAAGAGATAGTCTAGGGCCAAAATGACTCTGGGGCTGTCCACGGTCAACAGCGCAATCAGGTTCTTCTCCTCGCCGCCTGATATGGACACCGAGGCCATGAACTGCTGCTTCACCTCCGTGTTGATCAGGCTCATGATCTTGCGGAACTTGTTCTTCTCCGTGGTCCGCGTATCCGTGATGGTGAACGACTGCACCAGTAGCTCGCTCTCCAGACCGCCATCACTCAGCATCTTGAGCTTGACGCTCGTCTCGTTGAGCGAGAACTTGGACAAGCTCGCGGCCTCGAGGTCGCCAATCGGCTTACTCAGACTGCCGCCAGAGACGAGCTCCAGCCCAATCGCACCCACCTTGAACACCAGATCGAGCTTCGTCCACGTCCCCTCATCGTGCCCCAGCTCGGGCGACAGGTGTGAAGGCTGCTGGACCTCCACCGGTTCCTGCCCGGTCTTGGCATCTACGGCACCAGCCTGCTTCGCCGGCTCCACGACCTCATCCGGCAGATCCTTCTCGACCTCCTTCTCAATCTCCTCCTCGCTCTCCAGCGCGAAAGCCTGCGGGATCACCCGCGTGAGCTCCATGGCGAACTTCATCTGCTGCTCCGAGATCCTCAGGTTGAGATTGCTCATGGAGCCCGCGATCTCCATGTCGGGCCTCTCCTGCCCAGCCTGGTGCTCGATCTGCGTAATGTTGAAGTCGAGACCCACCTTATCCAGCATCACCAGCTCCTCGCCCTTATCACCCTCGTAGTGGAATGTCGACACCAGCCGCACATTCCTGATCCCGGCGCTGAGCTTGTTCGCCGTCGGGGTGTCCTTCTTGCCCTCCTCCAGCGGCACGAAGCTGTTCTGTGCGTAGATCTCGCCCAGGTACGCCGTCAGCGTGTCCCGCTGCGGATTCTCTGTTATGACCATCCTCGGGAACGCTACGATGGGCGTCTTGATGATGACATCGAAGTGCATCTTGCTGGCGCTTTGCTGGACCTTGCTGGCTTGGTTCGCGGCCGCCTCGCGCGCGGCATTGAAGATGGCCTGCATCTTGCCGAACTTGACGCCAAACTCCATGATCTTGCGGAAGGGCTCCGTGATGAAGTTGAGCTTCAGCGAGCCCGAGCGCAGGAAGAGTGTGGTGTCGTAGCCCGGGTAGTCCTTCGCGGCTGCGTCGTGGGTCTCGTATTTGAAGTCCATGAGCTCGTCACCCTGGATGCTGATGAGCAGTCTCAACGCCGACTCCTCGGGGACACCCTGGTTGATGTCATCGACCAAGCCTATGTTCCCGAGACGAGCAGCAACGTTCATCGTCTTGCCTGCAAGAAACACATTGACTTGCGCGGACGTCAGACTCAGCGTCGCCAGCCGAATACCGTCGTTATTCAGAATGACAGCGACCCGTCTCAGCTCGGCCTTGATACGGATCTTGTCTGGCTGCTGTTGCTCAGCCGACTTGTCCTCTTCAGTCTCCTCGATCTGCGGCTGATCGTCCTTCTTCGGCTGATCAGGAGATGTGAAGGTGGCAAGTGCAAAGTCAAGCAGAGTCAACAGTGTCCGCCTCGTGACCATAAGATTGATGGTCGACAATGCCACGTCAAGATTCGTCTTGATGCCCTCGTACTTCGACTCGAACTCCGGGTGCTCCTTGTTCACCATCTGGAAGTGCAGTGTCAGGAGATCCTGCTGCTCCTTCGCGTTGGCGTCTTCACTCGAGATCAAATTCTTAAAGTCGGCATCCGGCGACGTCTCAACATGGTCCTCGACGGTGAACGACCTCAGCCGCACATCGGCAACCATGTCGAACGCTCGCTGGTAGAACTCGAGATGGAACGTCTCGGCGATGAGATCGACGAGCAGCTGGTCCTCGTTCTTGCCCTCGGGATCGGACTTGTACAGCGAACCCTGCAGCTTGTCGACGGTGAACTGGACCTCCAGGTTCCTTTGCGCGGGATTGGCGTCCGGCTTCTTCTGCGGCTCCGGCTGCGAGGCAGGTGGCGCTGCTTTCTTCTCGCGCTTCTGCTCCACTTCCTCCTCGCCATGCTCGTCGTCTACGACTAGGTCTTCCCGCGAAGCCTGGAATGACTTCCCTCTCGGCCGCTGCTTCTCGTCCGGCGACATGGTGCTCTTTCGCCGGCGCGCCTTGTCCGCAGCCTCGACTTGTGCAGGCGCCTGCGTCACGTCATCGAACTTCGGGATCGCAAAGTCCAAGACCTTCATCAGCGACTTGTACTTCGCGTCGCTGAGGATCGCATGCAAGACGGGCAGGTGCCCGACGATCTTCACTTTCGTCATGTCCGTCGAGTTCGGGATAATGCAGCTCTGGATCGTGAAGTCCACGTTGATCTTCTCCACCACGTGGAAGTCCTTGCTACTCGCCTTCTCGTCCAGCTGCTTTTTAGTGTCCTCCACAGTCGTACCGACCAAGACTTGCGTGGACTCGAGCTTGAGCTGGAATTTGTCGTACATCATGTTCTCCAGTTGCTTGAAGTCATCCGCGGTGTACTGCTGCTTCTGCTTGTTCTGGATCTCTTCCAGATGCCGCTTGTCGATCAGATCGCTGCGCACACTGGCGTGGCCGGCGTCTAGGATGAGACAGATGGTGCTCTTCTTCGTCACGGAGTCGGGCACGATGATGAGAGGCGCTTGCAAGTCAAGCTGGAGATCAATGGTCTTGTGCTCTTGGAGGGCGTACTCGAGTCCTGCTCTGGTCTGCTGCCGTAGTCCTTCCACTGTCGACCCGGCCGCTTCCATGAGTGCGCCAATGGAATCATTGTGCGACACCGGCGGCTTGAAGAACTTGACCACCTGCACGACGAAGTTGGGGTTGTACACAATCTCCATCGCCTTGAGCTTGAGATCCACGACGGAGTCCGCGTGGCCGTCAAGCGGATTCTGCTCGAATTGCATAGTGAAGAAAGGATCCGACTCGTCCTCGTCGTCGGAGGCGTCGGCCTTCGCGTCTTTGTAGTTCTCGTCGCCCTCGCTAAGCTCAGTGATGCGCTTCGAATCTGATGTGGATGCCGCGTCCTTGACCTGCAGCATCTGCTCATACAGATTGCCTTCAGTGGAGCCATCGTACAAGCGCATGCCGCCCAGGCTGACGTTCATGAGGGTGCTGTCGGTCCGCTGCGTCAACTCTGTGCTGAAGTCATCGAACAGCAACCGCAGCATGTCGGTTCGCTTTCCGTGGGGATCCCGGCGCAGTGTGACTCCGCCAGTCTTGAGACTCATGTCCACCTGCAACTTGACAGCCT
Organism: Teratosphaeriaceae sp. CCFEE 6253; assembly: GCA_033119285.1. Lineage (NCBI taxonomy): Eukaryota > Fungi > Ascomycota > Dothideomycetes > Mycosphaerellales > Teratosphaeriaceae > Teratosphaeriaceae sp. CCFEE 6253. The sequence goes on from JAWDJV010009843.1 coordinate 14,791, forward strand.
CTCTCGGCATGTCGACAGACTCCGAGAGGTTCTTCTTCTCGTCGAAGTCAATGGCCTGGTACAGTTCCTTCCGCTGCTGCTCGCTCATCTGCGAGTCATCGTGGGTCTCCTCCTGCTTCTTAGCGGCGCCGCCGCCCCAGATGTAGGAGCCCCACGTCGACTTCGGTGCGTCTTTCTTCACGCCGACATTCTCTTTGCGCAGCTGATTGCGTGCCAAGCTGCGCCAGAATCGTAGGTCCTCGTAGACAGACTTGCGCTCAAGCGCCTCGAACTCCTTGTCCTCCTCGGGGGTAAGCTTCTCTTCCCGCTTCTTCTTCTTAAAGAGTGTGATGTACTTCTTGCGGTCGTCTCTCCGTTCCGCAAAGAACGCCCAGCTCCATCGCTTGTTCTTGTCATGGATGCGGTCCAGCACGGCCCTACCAGCGAACTGCAACCAGGCCTTCGGATCCTCCTTGGGCTTCTTCTCCGGCTGCCACTTGCGGTACTCCTGATGCCGAATGAAGTAGTGGAAGAGATCGACCAGCATGAGTGCATCGCGATATTGCTCATCGTCCAAGACAAAGCCGAGCTCATTGAACAGTAGACGCGCTTTGGTTTTCGGCCTGTCGGTCTTGCCAGTCTTGTCCATCTCGATGCCCGCACGTCCGGAGACGGGCTTGAGGATGTACTGATGCTCCTTGACAGTCGGGCTGTCACCCTTGACAATCATCTCGCGGAACTTCTCAAGCACAGTGCCCTGGTCGATACCTTGCGCCTTCGCATCTTTGCTGCCCGTGCCTTCGCCAATCAATTTGGCGTCGGTGTCCCAATAGACTGCCAGAGCGCCAAGGGTGGCAAGCTTGTGACTGGTCGCGGACGTGCTCTGGATCCAAGTGGGCCGCCAGTTCTCGTCCGTCGAGACAGCACTCAGCTCCTGCAGTGTCAGGCCTGCCGCGAACGGGTGGCCAGGATCCGA
>JAWDJV010009844.1:0-15725 GCA_033119285.1 Teratosphaeriaceae sp. CCFEE 6253
TTACGAGGTTAACGTCATAACTAGAACGGACAACGAGTTACCGATCGAAACGACTCGCGACGAATGCGACACTACGGTTCAAGAAGAACTTAAGCACGCTTAGATGTATTGGACGGCTTGTTACGACGACTTATGCACGACGCATTGGTCCTCTAAAAACAATAAAGGGTATTTCCCTAGCCCCCTACGTAAGTATCGCAAGGAACTTAACGTCATTAAAAGGCATAGATAGGACACTATTTACGATGACCTCCCTCTAGATGACGAAGTGCTAGCATTGCGTTTACTATTACTACAGCAGGCTAGAGACGACGGCTATTACGCCCGAGGAAGGTCTCTACCTCCGCTTATACGAGAGGATACAACCTTATATAACAACTACGAAGACTCTCTAGAAGAAGAGAGCGATACCGAATTAACTAGACAGGCTATAGTGCTCTAGAGCACGAGACAACCCAATTACGACCAAATTATAGACCTAGGAGTACTACTAGAAGTCGACGGTTCCACTACCGACTAAGTACCGACGCCGGAAGAATCCGAAGGCGAATATTCTAACGACGACGAACCGGACGACAATAAGGTACTTAACTTTATAGTAGATGGACTAGAACCAATCCGACGGATAGTCCTCCACCTAGCCTAGCGATTCGAGGAGATGTTTCCTAAGATATCCGGGAAGCGACGACTATACCCTTACGAGTTCGAGCAAACGATGCTCTAACTACGATCCATGTTCTAGACCTACAGACAAATTAACAACCTTAAGGACTACAATTACTTGTACGTTCGAGAGGCCGTGCCAATAGGAAGTGTATTCCATCCAAGCGGAGGATACCTTACTCTAATAGGAATTGCTATCTCTAGACAAATGAGAGATCGTGTACGTACCGTTGTATAGCGATACAAGGAGATCGAACAAATCTAGGCTAAATACTAGGACGATGAGATCCTAGAGCAAGAGATAAAACGGCAATGTACAAACTATATGTTATAGTAGTCGATACCTCCACTCATGCCAAACGGAATTATACCTACGACCTACATAGGAAGGATCTTCCAACATTACTAAGCCACGCTTAAGGGGCAAGTTACGATAATATAGCACGGAGGAAGGATTACATTTAGATCCAAGGGTGGACCCCTTAATTGGGAAATCCGCCTCGACGACACTAGGACCTCCGCTACACAGTCAAAAAACTAATAAGACCCGTCAATGAGAGTAGATTACGGGAACTTAACAACACGAATGCTTAGACGACTTTAGCACTAGTCTTCCGTACTAAATGCATTGTAGATGGACACGAAACCTACGCTATAATTGACTCCGGAGCTAGCGGAACATTTATATCATCACGGTTTGTAAGCTACTACGGGATCGCTACCCGAAAGAAGAAAAACGGCGGATACGAATTGACGGCCGTCGATGGCTCGTTACTACCCGACGTAGACAGTAAGACAATGCCACTGCAACTAATCTTCTAATAGCACTACGAGACAGTTGTCCTAGATGTTGTACCTATAGCTAGGCATAATATCGTTCTAGGCACTCCTTAGTTGGAACGACATAACCCCTATATCGAATAGAGGAAACGAGTACTTACCTTTGAGAGATGTCTTTACGTTATCGACATTAACCCTTTACATCGGCAGAGTTCGGTAAAGGATAAGGAAAGGACGGACATACAACTCCGCCAACCGACAACGATGCTATAGTTTAGCTCGAGTTCGATAGACACTAGTAAGGTCCTATAGGGTTACAAGGTTAGAACTAATAGAGGACACGACGCACCTTCGGACATCCCTAAGGAGTTCTAGAAATGGAAGCGGCTCTTTTAGGAAGAGATAGGGCTCGACGCCTTACCTAAGCATTAACTATGGGATTACAAGATTAGACTCCAGCCTAATAAGGACCTACTATAGAGACTACTTTACGCACTATTACAACGAGAACTAGAAGAACAACGCAAGTAGATCGACAAGTACTTAGCTAAGGGCTAGATACGCAAATCTTAGTTACCTGCGGCCTTACTAGCAATGTTCGTTCCGAAGAAACTAGACAAGCTACGGATAGTTATCGACTATAGACGGCTCAACGCGATCACGATCAAGAATCGGTACCCGTTACCGAATATCGAAGAAATAAAGAACAGACTAACCGGAGTACAATGGTTCACTAAGATCGACCTACGCGATGCCTTCTATGGCATACGCATAGCCGAAGGCGAAGAATGGAAGACCGCCTTTAGAACACGCTTTGGACTCTACGAGTTCTTAGTAATGCCATTTGGTCTTACTAATGCACTAGCTACTTACTAGGAAATCATTAACGAAACGCTTCGACACATCCTCGACATCATCGTCATTGCCTATGTGGACGACCTACTAGTGTTTATAAAGGGCAGCCGAGAACAACACATTAAGGATGTCGACACCGTCTTCGAACGACTAGATAAGGTAGGATGCCGAACCGCGCTAGAGAAGTGTAAGTTCTTTAGGAAGGAAGTTAACTTCCTCGGATTCATCGTTAGCGTCAACGGAATACGCATGGACCCCGAGAAGATCACGTCCATTATAGAATGGCCGGCTCCTAAAACATTCAAGGACGTCTAGGCATTCCTAGGACTTGCTAACTACAACCGCAAGTTTATTTAGGACTACTCCAAGATCGCTACGCTACTTACGAACCTTATAAGGAAGGACATCGTATTCAATTAGGGAGTAGACTAGGAAAAGGCGTTCCGACGCCTTAAACAAGCAAGTGCATCCGCACCAACACTAGCTATGTTCGACCTAAAGAAGAAAGTTATTATCGAAACCGACGTATCCGACTTTGCTATTAGGGCTTGCCTTACTTAGGAAGAGAACGGCAACCGACACCCCATCGTATACTTCTTAAGGAAGATGTTACTAGCGGAATAGAACTACGAAATCTACGACAAGGAGCTGCTAGCAATCGTCGCAGCATTGCGCCATTGGAGAATATACTATAAAGGAGCAACCGGACTAACTATCTACTCGGATTACAAGAACCTACAATACTTTACAACTACTAAGGATCTTTCGAGACGACAATGTCGATGGTTAGAGCTACTCGGACAATACTAGTTCGACATTATATACACTCTAGGCAAGGACAATGGGCGCGCCGACGCACTAAGTAGACGAATCGACTACATAGAAGATACTTTGTCAAAACTACAACGAATCCTTAAGATCAATAAGGATAGCAGCTTAAGCGTAGACGCTTAGGAGTTCAATACTACCTTACGAATACTCCGCGATAACTAAGAACAGTTCCTAGTTGAACATAGGAAGTTTAAGGTACTACCCGGAAAAGAGGACAATTGCATTCGAGATTACTACGACGGACCGACACTCGGCCACCCTAGGATTGCTCGAACTATAGAACACGTACGACGCAACTTCGTGTTCCCCGATATAAGACGAAAGGTCTCTAAGTACATTAAGTGATGCGACAGCTACAACAAGAACAAGGCCGCGCGACACGCTAAATACGGAAACTTGGAATTCCGCGAACCGCCTTAGTAGCCTTGGGACGAAGTCACGATGGACTTCATCGTTAAGCTTCCTAAGTTAAAGGACCTAGTCCTAGGAGTACTACACGACTCTATACTAGTTATAGTCGATCGACTTACGAAATACTTACACTTCATCCCTTGTAGCGAGTCTATTAACGCGGAGTAGTTAGGCTGCCTCGTACTCGATAGACTTGTGCGCTACTATAGGATACTAATGGTCTTTATTATAGACCGAGACAAGCTCTTTACATCTAACTACTAGAAGACGCTCGTCGTAGCAATAGGAATCAAGCATAAGCTATCTATAGCTTTTTACCTACAAACGGATAGACAAACAGAACGAAGCAACTAGTCGCTCGAAGCATACCTACGCTACTACGTCAACTATGCGTAGGACAACTAGGTCTTACTGTTGCCTATAGCATAGATTGCACTCAACAACAACGCTTCCGAGACAACTAGACAAACACTATTCTTCGCTAATTATAGCAAGAATCCGAACCTGTTTATAGAACTACGACTTGGACTATAGACCGACAGGGCCTTGACTAACTCTAGATTACTTAAAGACATCTATACTACGATGCGACAAGTAATTACCAAATCCTAGAATGCCTTAACAAGCAGCCGACACAAAGACTCAAAAACGGCACCTCTACTTAAGAAGGGGGATAAGGTATACCTCCTTACGAAGAACCTTAAGACACGACGAGGCACAAAGAAACTAGATCATATAAAGGTCGGGCCATTTTTAGTCGACGAATAGAGAGGCAAGGCTAGCTACAAGCTTAGCCTACCTAAGGATGCTAGGATACACCTAGTGTTCTATATCTCACTCCTAGAACTAGCAGACCTAAACTCTACGCTACAAACAACGTTCTACTTCGAACTATAGGAAGATAACGAATTCGAAGTCGAGAAGGTCCTAGAAAAACGAGGTTAGCGTTACCTCGTCAAGTAGAAGGGCTACCTAGAGTTAGACAACACCTAGGAACCTAAGGAACATCTTACTTACTACATAGAAGAACTTCGGAAGTTCTAGCAGCGCTACACGAAATCGACTACTAGATCTTAGGTCTCGATTACCTCCTACGAAGGATTAGGCTACGAACCCGGAACCTCCGGGATGTCGACACTGTATCCGGGGACGCCCTAGACGAAAGCATCCTAGCTAGAACAACTCATTATTAATCGATCATCCTAAGGCGCAGGCTCGAATAACGGAAGATCGAGTTCTACTATGAACTCCTCCGTCTCCTACTCCGTAATACTACGCTCTTTAATAGCAACCGCTTCGTCGGCACGACGACTGTTCTAGTCTAGCTAACGATGTAGCCGCATCTCCTTCGCTAACGCCTTACTTAAACGACTCTAAGCATCTATTACTATAGATTGCGCAGCTACCGTCGCCGCACGCGCTTTATCGATTCTAGACATTAAGGACTTCCGCTCTCTTGCTAACTTCGAGAACTCATTTGACGTTACCCGGATGTCGCAATCCGAGAAATTCGAACGGTTGCATTCGTTGCACCGACTACTCCGAACGTAGACACGGCACACCTTCTTGTTGACCTTGCAATAGTTACAAACGGTTGGCATAATGTCGCCGTACTCGTTAATGAAACTAGTAAGTGTAATTCGACGCTCGCGGGACGACTTGTGCTTGCGAACTCTAGAAGGCATCGTTAAAGAAAGAACGAAGACGAACAACAGAATAAATAAGCTTAGGGACCGAGCTAGACTAGAAGGGGGATGGTGTTACGAACATCGTAGCACATAACGCGGAAGACTCCGCACGAGCAACTTGCTCTATTAGGCGCCCGTCTTGGCGTATGGAGCAAAACTAGTTACATAACTAGGGTTGCTCCATTGCTCTATTACTCTATGTTTATAGAGTACATAAAGCATATAGAGTAGGACAACGAGACACGAATCTCCTTTGTATATATCGCGATGGATCTCTACATAGGTAGTTCGTGTTCAACTTATGTTTCAATCCAACTGAAAGGTCTTCGCATACCAACGCTTAGTGATTTACTTAGAGAGGTTCATTAGGTTCTACTAACATAGAGAGAAGTATTCCTATACCCGTGTCTTGATACTAACTAAGCCTACCGAGCTCTACTACGTCGAGACGACTTTGTCGGATCGCAACACTCGTTACTAGACTCGCTAAGAGTCGCTACCGGCTTGCGTATACCGCCGTTGCGAGTCTCTCGGTTAGATAGCTTAACCGAGGCCGGTTGCCTTCGACGCTTAGCTTGCTACTTTAACGGGGCCCTCGGTAGCTCGGAGTCGGTAGTCTAGCCTAATAGGCCGCCGTTATAATCGACAAGCTCGTTAAACTACTACTCTATAGTCGCCGTCTACTATAATAAGTTAATGCCGAACTATTCGCGGAACTCCTACTCGTAGATGCGGTCTTTCTACTTGCTATCGGCAATCTACTAGTCTAGTTCCTCCGTCGTAGTACTAACTAAGCTAAAGTAGTATGGGAGTCGTAAGGGGTCGATTTTCTTTAGGGGTAGAGGCGTCGGCTCTAACTTAATAAGCGTGCTGTCGTCTACTTTATTAGGCGGCTATGCGGTACGTATACGGCGTAGTAGTCTCGCTGTCGGCGAAGAGGGGGGTAGCTCGGAGGCCTACTTGCCGCTCTTACGCTTCTTCGACCGCTTCGGCTTCGGTATAGGCTTAGGCTTAGGCTCCGGCTCTAGTAATAGCGAGGCGCTAAGACTACTAGCTACGTAGTCGCACTTAACGTAGACGCTAATCCGCTTAGTAGTGCCGCTACCTCGATTGTCGAACTTAAGCTACTACCTATCGAGAGAGCTAGTGTCGCTAGCAAGGCTAATCGCGATAGGCGTGTCGTCGTCTACATTAAAGCCCGCTATGAAGCTATAAGCGAGGTAGCCTTCTAATAGCTATAGGCACTTATAGTCGTCCTCTTCTCTACGATCGAGTAGGAAGTCGATTAATAAGAGGCCCCTCTTTACTTACTCCTCCTCCGTAAAGCTATCCTCGAACTACGTAAGCATTACGGCGGCGATAAACGTCTTAGTAGGCCCTAGCTTATTACTAATTCGAGACCACTACTAATAGACAGACAGCCTATACCTATACATCCTAATCTTTAGAGTAGCGGTTACTACTAATTTAGCCGCAAAGTAAGGTAGATAGGCTACGGAAGCCTTAATAGCAGCCGCCTAGCGTGCCTAGACCGTCGTCGAACTAGCGTTCGGTATAGGAGGGCGGCGGTTGCGGTCGAAGGCGTTATAGCGAGCGGCCTTAGAGCTCGCTTAATTAGATATCGATAGAAAAGTCCGAATAGTAGATAGAGTAGTAGCCGCCTCGCTACTAGCGCTGCTAGCGCGCGCGCCTATAGGCTAGTGCTCCTAGCTAGCCGCTAGTCCCCTATTAACTCGCTACTAAGTAGTACTCGAGCCCTACATTATAGCTATTAGAGCGGTATACTACTTGCTACGGTTAGCCTTAGGGTTTCTCTTCTTATAGACGTTATAGTAGTCGAAATCCCTATAGAACTTAACGTAGTCGAGGCCCTACTCTTTATAGAATTTGCCCTAATACTCGTTAGCTATTAGGAAGTAGTAGGACGAGGGGGATTAGTACGTAGACGGTAATTTAGTCGATAGAGCAACTTCGAGGAATAGATAGAAAAAGGGAAAGGAGGAGGTAGGGGGGATAGCGTGTTTATTAGAGAGCGAGGCCGCGGCTAATTAAGTAGCGAGGCGCCTCTAGCGCTATACGGAACCCTACTATAGCAAACCTAATTTAGTAGATCGACATCCTTATCGACACCCTCGCCTTTGTCGAGCTTACCGGCGGCTACATTGGCCTACTTAAGTATCTCTAGCTCTACGCGAAGCGGTACGTAGACGCGGTAGAACTAGTCTAGTTCGTTAGGCTTAGTAGCCTCCTCTAAGGCGGGCTAAAGCTACTAGTTAATATAGCTCTAAGCGGCACGGCATAGGGTAATATAGGCGTAGCGGTAAGGTCTCTTACCGTCGTCGTTATACTTACCTCCGCCGAAGGCGGCCGGAAAGCCTACTACACGGAGGTAATCCTCGTACTATTGCTTAGTAGCCTACGGGAGATACTCTTCGAAGTCTATATAGATATTAGCGAGGCGCGGCGAGTCGAACCGCGAGTCTACACGTACCGAATCTAGCTAGGTCGTAGAGCATTAGCTATACCCGCGAAGGGTCAATCGCTATTCCGTATTGTTTATTACCGAATTCCTATAGATAGTAGTACATTATATGCGGCACACTACTAACGACGTAGTTACCCTAGCTACGGATTGTATACTAGTTCTAGACTTCGACGTAGCCCTTAACTACGGCTCGGATAATAGGCATGTAGACGCTAAGGAAGGCAACGCGGTATACTAGTCTATCCTTGTCGAAGTCGCCGTCCTTACTAAGCTCCTCGAAGTACTCGCGCTAGCGGCGAAGTGCCCTCGATTGCTAGTTCTACTAGGCTTCGATACGCTAGTTTGCCTTATTAGTACTATAGCGGAAGTAGTCGCTAAAGGTTAGGGGACTACCGTCGTCGCGGGCTCGTAGCTCGCTACTAAGCGTAAAGTATACTATAGCCGCTAGCTTAGTCTCTACGCCGCGGTTAGATCGGATAATGCGAGGTAGTAGGCTACCGCTTACTATAGTACATAGGTATTAGGCTAGGACGGAGACCTAAGACCTACCCGTTACGCCGACGTAAATCTAGACGATATAGCGTAAGTAAATATCGATAGCGGCATATATCTAGATCCCTTAGTACTCTAGCTTACAATGGCTATCTATTAACTAGGCGTAATTAGGTCTAGGTACGACAATAGTAGCCCTATGCTACTTAGCGCGACGTCGGCGTCTATCTATACCCTCCGGATTAGCGAGCCTCGTAGCGTAGTATAGACGGTCCCTTATTGTTATAGTTAGCGAGGCGTAGCGAGGCGGTTACGAATTAAACATGCCTACTAACGATGTTGTACCTAGAACGTATGTGTACGTAGAGCTATATGCGCCCGTAGTCCTCTATAAGCCCTTACTCTATCTTATACTTTATTAGCTCCTCTATTATAGAGTCGACGTCCTCGCCTATAGGAATGCGCTAGCGTAGGCCTATCTCAATGCGTATCTTCTATAGCCTCCGCTAGCCTACCTTAAAGCCGTCGTAGTAGAGGAGCCGCACCGCCTATTCATCTAATAAGCGTAAGGCGTAGAAATAGAACACGACCCTTGCCCGTAGTTCCGTAGTGTCCTTATATTACTTAGCCCTTAATTAAACGCCTACCTCTATAAACTAGCGCTTTAGTATCGAGTAGCCGGTAGTAGTACCTCGTCCCTTAAGCCTCGTATATATCTCTCGATAGCCTACACCGCTAGTCTACTAGGCAAGTAGTTCCTCGCGATATAAGTTAATATTAATCTTCCTACGAGGTATCGTATTGTCCTATAGAGCGAGTACGTCGCGAGTCCATAGCGAGTCTACTCTAAGACGCTTCGTAAGCTTAGGCGGGAGTCTAAGGTTCCTAGGAGCCAATCTAGTAGTTAGAGCGAGTAGCGAGTGCCGTACGAGGCTATAGCTAGTCGTCTAATAGGGTTTACTAAGACTCCCGTACGAGGATTAGAGCGACGGTATACGGTATTAGCGAGTAGCTAGCGAGTACTCCGTCGAGGCAAAGAGCGTAAGGGAGGTCCCGTATAGTGGCACTAGCGCTAGTGGCGGCGCTAGTGCTAGGCGCGAGTTAGTACGGTAAGGGGAAGAGGGGAGTAAGGGGGGGGGGGTAGTTAGCGCGCTATAGTCGTCTAGCAGCGGAGATTGGACTAGCAGTGCGCTCGCAGCGACGGCTAGCTATGTCAATGCGGTGCTGGCACTGGCGCTAGTGCGGCTAACGAGTCCAGTTGTTCGGACGAAGTTGATTCGAGCCTAAGGTATCTACGGCCAACGGAACTAGAGAGTCGCGAGCATCACACAGGTGCACGAGTAACTTTCTGGACGATGGCATCGTGATAATTATCTCGACCACACGCGACACATCATGCCGCACAAACACACCCGCAAACGCAACCCAAGCGCCGCCAACGACTACAACCTCGCGCCCTCGACTCTCGCCAAGCCACTCCCGGCCTTCTCCGGCCACACCAAGGATGCGAAGAAGATCCAGCTCAAGCGCGGTGCGCGGAAGCCGAGTCAGCCAGCGCCGAATGCATCCCTGAAGCGCAAGCGAACGGGGACGGCAACGAAGGACTACAAGGAAGATGATACTCCTCGCGCCTTTGCGCGGTTGATGCAATTCCAAGCGACGGGCAAGCGACCGTCAGGGTTGGACGATGATCGCGAGAGCCACAAAGCGGCGAAGAAGAGGAAGCTTGCGGCGACCACTTCTGCGTCGGCTGCAACATCTAACGCCAAGCCGGAACCAACAGCAGCGCCCGGGCCGGCTCCTGCAGTCGAGGCGCCGAAGATCCTCCCCGGCGAGCGATTATCAGACTACAATGCACGCGTCGATCGATTGTATCCCGTCAGCGGTCTGGCCCGCAAAGGACAAGTCAAAGTCGACGGCGTGAAGGAGCGCGTGACGAAGACGGAGAAGCGGCTGAAGAAGATGTATGCCTTGTGGCGGGAAGAGGATGCGCGGCGGAAAGAGAAGCTTGAAGAAGCTGCCGAGATTGAGGAGGAGGAGGAAGAGGAGAAGCGGATGAAGTACGGTGAGAACTACCGCGGCGTGACCGGGGAACGGCGGCGCCCTGTCGGTGAGATCGCGGGTGATGGTGGGGACGACGACCCGTGGGCTGTGCTGCACGAGCGGAGGGAGAAGAGGGGCGGGTTGCATGATGTTGTGCAGGCTCCGCCGACGATGAAGGTCGTGCCGAAGGAGAAGTTCAAGGTAAGGGAGAACGCCAAGGTTGAGGTCGCGAATGTGCCGGCGACGGCGGGCAGTCTGAAGAGGAGAGAGGAGCTGGGCGACGCGAGGAGGGAGGTCATTGAGCGGTATCGAGAGATGATGAAGGGGAGGAGTGGACTGTGATGAGCTTAGTACATACCTCTAGTTCATGGCAGCGATGACCATCACTTCACAGGCCACTGCGTGGTGGAAGGGCTGGGCCGCGAAGCTCAAGCACTGCAGCGCTGCTGCAGTGCTGCTCTGTCGCACTACCTCACGAAGTCTGTTCGACTTTTTGACGGCAATCGGCATCCCGCATATGACCTGGCAATAAGTTTGGACCTTCTCTGGTCCGTGGGACTCTGCGGAAGGCCACCGTATGGAAGGTAGGCTCTCGCTCGGTCTGGTAACATGGCAAGTGCAGCACCGAGATTACCACAGGTAGATCGACTCTTTCATTGTCCACTTGCTCGCGACTGCATCATATGGCAACACAAGCCGCTTCCTCCCTCACTGCTCCCTGTCAGCTTCCATCACTTCCAGCGAACCATACGAGCATGAAAGAGCCTTAGCGTAAGGCTTTATGACATGTTGCGCCTTCCCGCTGTGCCTCCCTCATATACCCATGAGACCTACGTACAGCCACCTCCAAGCATCAACATCCACCATGCACCACCACAGCGGCTGATAACCGACAACTAAGAAGCATGCGCTGGCGAGACTCCCATCAGTGCATCGATGGCTCTCACGAGAGCAAAGAAACTTCCGCGAACGATGAACAGCCACTAGATGCGCAGCACGAGACTGAGCTCCTGGATGTGGACGCCGAGGCGGCACGCGAGGACGAGGACCGACTGGACACTCCGATCGGGCAAGATGATGCATCAGATACTCGCCTGGAGCACATACCGTGGGCGGCACCTCCTACTGCGACCGAATCCCAAACTTCAATCCAGGCCGACCTCGAGAACGGCGCGGACACTCCTCCAGACGACAGTGACGACGATTTCCTGGACGTGCCCATGCCCCTCGAAGCACCATCAAGCGTCACGACGTTCGCCTACCAGCTCGCGCTCCGAAACCGCATCAAAGAAGGTCAGCTCAAGCGACACGGCGAATACGACATGCGGTCCTACAAGCCGGTCTTCGTGCACGACTGCCTCATGCTGCCCGGCTCCCTGGCAAGTCTCCTCAGCAAGGTACGGCTCATCGCCCTCCGAAGTGCCGCCGCAGCAGCTGACACGGTGAGCGGCAGCACCCGACCGAGCTCACCAATCGCACGACGCCTGCCCTCCTGCCGGGCTTTCACGCGCACGTCCACGCCGACACGCAGCAGCCGTGTAATCTGCAGTCCCCGAACACTGCCGATTACGTACAGGGCCTCGTCGTCTTCGGCCTGGGCACGGTGAGTCGGCGACGGATCCACGAGCACTACCGCCGGCACGCCCGGCGCGTGAAAGTGGAGGTTGAGATCGAAGTCGCTGTCCCCGTTATGCGATCAGATCGGGACTTCGAGCATGAGCGCTGGCGGCTGCGGAGACGCAGGGTGGAGGCGTATGTGTGGCTGCATGCAAACGCCGGGACTGGAGACGCGGTCTTCCGGAGTCAGGCGCCTCGAGGCTGGAGTCTGGAGGGATACTTGGGCGGTGACTTCGAGGCAGATCGGAGGCTGGCCGTGGTTGAAGCGTGGCCGGACTACGATGGTGGGGTCAACGAGAGGGAGTCCGACGTTGGGATCAAAAAGGAGCGGAAGGAGGCCTGGGGTGGAGGTGGCGGGAGCCGGGAGTACCTTCGCGGGAACACCTTTACTGGGTGGTGAGGGTCTCACCAGGGATCGTGGTGTGCATTGGATGGCAAGCAAGGTTGCGACCGGGTTCCAGGATACAGGTGAGAGACGGGACAGCAGGCATATGGGGCTCGTGAGCTGAGTATCTGCGCGGCATACGTATTCAGGCATGTCTCAGGGGGACTTGCACATCACATACGTCCATCTACTACAGCCAGCAGATAATGTTGATCAGAGCTTAGGGCCTCCCTTCCACGCCTTTGGCACCCACTCCTCGACATCCGCGAGCAGATCAGCGGGGCGCTCCATTGCCTGCAACGAGTCAGCAAACACACTATGACTTGAGACTCAACAGAGCTTACCGCAAAGTGCCCGCCCTTCTTGTGCTGCCCATACGACACAATGTTCGCCGTCCCCTCGGCCCACGTCCTTGGCACAGGCACCAGCTCCTTCGGAAACAGACTGTACCCCGACGGCTTATCCACGAAGCTCGGCGGCGGCCGGTCCTTCGCCACCAGCTCCCGGTACGGATAAATGCAACGTGGAAACGTGTCCGTCAGCCAGTACAACGTTACGCTCTCCAGAATCTGATCCAGAGGTGGATCGTCATCAGTCCACTCGAGGAACTTCTCCCCGATCCAGGCCAGCAGCGCCAAAGGCGACGAGCTGAGCACGAGACCAATGGTGCCCGGACGCGTGGCATGCTCCTGCCCGTACGCCATTCCCGTCTCGCGCCAGGCCTGCCCGCGAGGGATGACGCTCGCCTCGAACTCGTCCATCTGCTTGGCCTTCGCCTCGTCCTTGGGCGGGCCATTCATGTAGGCGTTGAGGTGCATGCCCTTGCACGCGTCGTACTTGCTCGCCAGGTAGCGGCCGATGAAGCTGCCGATGTCGCCGCCCTGGGCCAGGTAAGCGTCGAAGCCTAGGCCGAGCATGAGCTTGTGCATCACGTCGCCGGCTTGGGAGACGCGGTAGTCTCTGTCGAGGGGCGGGCCGGAGGAATAGGTATACCCCGGCAGACTGGGCGCGATGACGTGGTACGGGAGGTCCTTGGGCGAGTAGCGGTCCTTGAGGAGCGTGAAGATACCGAGGAATTCCTGGAAGGAGCCCGGCCAGCCGTGGTAGAAGCCGATTGGGATGGCGTCCGGCTTCTCGGAGAAGAGGGCCATGAAGTGGACGTCGATGGTGACGCCCTGGTCGTCCGTGATCGGCACGGTGTACTGCGGGAACGTGTTCAGGCGGTCCTCGTGCTTGCGCCAGTCGAACGAGTTCAACCAGTGGTCCTTGGCGTTGACGAGCCAGTCTCGACGCATGCCGTACTTGCGGCTGCGGCCGGCGACAAGGCTCTCGCCTTGGTCCTCAGCCGTGTTCTCGTAGACGGCGGGTCCGATGGGCGAGTACTTGAGGATGGTCTTCATTGCCTCCAACTTTTCGTCATCAATGTGGGCTGTGAAGGCCTTGGGCTCCAAAGTAGCCGACGCTGGGATCTTGCCATAGTCTGCCATGATGTCGACGTTGTTTGCGAGTGTAAGCGTGGGATATGTGAGACCGTACACTCCCTTCTTGTAGAGCTATATATCAACTCAGCTGCCCGCCCAGGATGCCGCAGCTCGGGACGTCCCCGCCGCTTAGTAACAGGGGTCTCACTCCTGATGACTGAAAGAGTCACCGCACGGTGCTTGGATAGAGCCAAGAGCACTCACTACGGTCTCGGGCGCTGTGAAAGGCAGTAGCGACTCCTGGAGCGCTCACCGAGGTGATGTTGTGACGGACGACGGAACGGGAACCTCGGTGACGAAGCGCGAGCTGCTTTCTAAGAACGATATGACGTCGACATCAACTCCGTTGCGGCGTTCAACAATCACGTGTGTTCTTGAGGTGACTCTTGAGACCGCAACGTACAAAGGATGGCCTCATGGCGATGCGGCGTACTCCTGGCCAACAGCAGCTCATTCTACCACCTGGTTCTCGCGGGCTACTGCTCACCGATCGAGCCCATCAAAGCTGACCATCCTGGTCACCAGCTTGACGATGTCCGTCTCGCTCATGTCCAACCCCGGCTCATCCACTTTCCGCGCAAGTAGATCGTCTAGGATCATCCGCAGCCGCGACACCAGCACGCCGACCCTCGCCCAACCCCTCAGCCTCAGCCAGCCGTCGACGAGCAAGCCGCGGCCCTGCGGGTCGATCTGGATGCTGCCGCCGAACATGAGAAGGCTGTAGACATTGAAGGGCGTGAGGTCGCGGATGAAGATCTTGCTGGTCTGCATCTTAGCGAAGTAGCCTGCAATACTGTCAGCTGCGATACATGCCGGTAGCAATAGCGTTTGGACCTACTCATGAAGACGCTGCTGCCGGGGAAGCCTTGCGCATCAAACATCGTGGAGCCGGGATGCACGAACACCCGACCATTCTCTTCGTTGAAGTACTTGATCTTGTGCGCTTCAGGGTCGATCGCAACAGACCCTGCTGCGGAGGCCTTGAACTTCGTGTCCGGGAAGTCGATCCGCGCAATCTGTGGTTGGAAGGCGCCAGCTAGAAGCGAGCGGAGCAGCGCATCACTACCATTGTTACGGTTATATGTCTCTGGCACACCGTACCCGCCGTGTGGCAGAAACCCGATCTCTTTCAGTGAAGACACATACTGCGATCGAGTGTTCGCAATGTCCATCAAAGTCTGGTGGTTGAGGAAGTTGCCATCGCACCACCGCCGGAGTGACGAGATCGGCTCGCCCGTTGATCGTCGCTGGGACCATTCTTCGTAGGCTCGCAAGTCGCACAACACGTCGCCCTGCCCGTCACCAAAGGCCGCCTTGGCTTGCTTGGCTTCGTCTCGTTTTGGTTGCGGACTCACAAATGGACTCTTGATCGTGAGTGTGGCAGCCACAGTCAGGGACGCATCAAGGCAGCCGAAAGCAGCGCCGTACACCATCAGCTTGCTACATCGCAGATCAGCCGGGATCATCGACATGTGCCGTCCAAGTGCCGTAAGCTCATTCCTATCCAGTGCACCGACACGTGTAAGCAAGTCCAGAGCGCCGGTGACCGAAAGCGACGCGGGCGGTGTGAGCGCCGACGCCAGAAATGCAGGCACATCGCTCACGCCCATAGCCTTCACAGACAGACACAGCTGCTCCAGCGGCACTCGTCGGATCTCGGGCTCAGGCCGCTCGGCCATCTTCTGCTCCTGCATCCTCGTGTACAGCTTGTAGCACTTCCCGGCCCGGACTCTGCCAGCACGACCCCGTCGCTGCTTACACGCGGCGCGCGAAGCCCACATCTCGGTCAGCCGCACCATATTGTTCGCCGGGTCGAAGCTGGTCTCCTTCACCCTGCCGGTGTCGATGACGGCGACGATGTCGTCTATGGTGATTGAGGTCTCAGCTACATTGGTCGCGGCCACCACCTTGCGCATACCCTTCGGCGGCCTAGCGAAGACGCGGCGTTGATCCGTACTCTGCAATCCAGCGTGCAGCGGCAGAGCGTAAAGATT
>JAWDJV010009845.1:0-15722 GCA_033119285.1 Teratosphaeriaceae sp. CCFEE 6253
GACATCTTCAACGCCGACCAATTGTTCAAGGTCACCTTGAAGGCGGAGGGCCGGACTGTGAAGCGAGACTTTGGCCTCTACGAAAGTGATGGGTACGGACGATAGTTCCTGTTGGGTAGCTCCCGATGCATACGATCGAGCTTCACTGCGCAAGTATCTGCGCTCCACAGACAACGGAGACCAGAGTGGTACAGAGAGCGTGAGCCGCCGGAGGGAGCGAGTCAGCTGGCGTTGGCGTCTCCGTGACGCGTCCGCGTGATCAAGCAGACATTGATGTATCGCTGGGTCGTACATATACCTGGGTCAGCCAACGCGGACCTTGCCTACCACCAGCAGCATATCACCTCCATCCCACCTTCCCAGCGACTAAGTCTCGCCTGATCTCACCCCAAGAACGTCTCGCCAGGGCCACATCATTAGGGACAACGCGCATGAGCGCATGGCAAACGTGATGCAGCTTCAGCAGGAGATAACGCATCACATGATGCATTCGCAGGAGGACCTTAGGCCCCGTGCACCGCAACAGAAACAACAAGACTTACCATACAAGGAAGCGCAGAACGCCCTCCACCGCCTCGCCAAAGCTCACAGTCGCCTGCACCCGGTCCATACGACTCTCCGGCTTCTCGCCGCCCAGGCAGCCAGCAGACGGCAGAGTCTGCATGGATTCGCAGCGCGCGGACCAGTTCGCGCGCGTCCCCGCTGCGGGAGAACAGATTTATGATCGTTTGCAGGGCGGGCTCGTAGGTCTCCTCACCAGTCGAGGCTGGGACGGTCTTGAGTGCGGAGACGAAGGCGTTGCTCCCCAGGATGCTGGGCCGGGCTTCGGCGGAAGATCTGGCGGCAGGTGGTGGTCAGGGCGTTGTAGGTCGCGCAGAGAGCCGTGGTGTTGGTAGGGCGCAGGGCGATGACGCTGTCGGAGTCCAGGGCGCAGCGGAACAAGATCGGGGAGGTCTGGGCGAGGCTGTAGCCGTAGGTGACTTGTCGGATCTCGACCGGGATCCTAGTGAGGGTGGAGTGCTCCATTGGCGATACGCAGGGGCTCATGGTGGGTCCTGTGATGGCGGGAGCTGTATAAGTTGTGGTCTGCTCCGTGTGTGTCCGGGGTATGAATGCTGCGGTAGTCGACTCTCGGACGGTATACCGGCGTGTGGACATGTGTCGCGGAGCTGGGAATGCTTTCGTCTGGATACTTGTTCGCGGTGAACAACGGGGAAGCTCAGCGAATCGAACAGCAGCAGAGTTTGCCTTGTTGATATGGCCATCATGCAAATCGAGCCATGCGGTGCTGCTGGGTTGCCCGTCGTTGCCATGCGTGCATAGCCGCCTCGAGCGAGTATGGACGAGCTGCCAACGCTTTAGGGAGGAACGGGGAAGTGGCTGTCCCCGGATGTATCTCGAGCGCCGAGCATGGAGACAGACCCGTTGGGTCTGTGAAGTACATCGCGGAGGTGGAAGAATCGGCCAGCAGGGGAGTGCAGTGGGTCACCCAGCATCTCACGTCCGTGGACCACGACCATTTGCAGCAGCCGGGCGCCTCTGGCAGTGCTTGACCTCCGTGGCTACCCGCGCTTCAGTCCCCCTACTGGCAGAGGTGCAACGGAAAGCCCTCGCTCTGCTTGCGGCGCAGATCAAGGCCCTGGATCTTCCATCTGATGTCGATGTACTATCGTCGTCCAGTCAACGTCCGCACCTAGCTGCTTGAGAGTAGCACTTCCCATACCCACGATCGTCAAGGCCTAGAGGCCCCTTTGATTGTGTCAGCCTCCGGAATCGCTTAAGAAGGGCTGGGGTTGTTGGTGTGTGCTTATAAGTGAAGACGCGGCCAGAGCTGGCTCCTATTAGAAGTCAGTAGTCCTTCGCATGCTTCGTTTCTAATCGGCGCACGCTCCAGCCCCATCCTTCGCTCCGCCGCTGTCACTGCTTGCGTGTGAGTACCAGGATTCGTGAGCAGGACGGAAAGTAGTGGAGAACGAGGTAGACCACGAACATCGTACCAGCAAATGCGTACCCACGTCTACCCTACACGCCATGCCCCTGTCCCATGCTCATATCCGGATCTCAATCATACTCGCCTGCCTCCTCAGACCCCGCTGCTCTACAACTCGTCCTTCGGCTCCTCGCCCCCGACGAACTTCCGCAAGATATTGCTCCGGCTCGTCAAGTCATCAATCTTTTCCGGCGCCAACCCGCCCTTGGACAGCAAGCCCGTCAGCCGCGCGAGCTCCTTCTCCACGTAACCCGCGTTCTCCCCAGACTTCTTGGCCACTTTGCCGTAGTAGACGGCGTACTTGTCGCCCACCGCGCCCGCCGCGTCGGCGAAGGCCTGGTACGCCGAGTCGCCGCCGCTCTTGAGCGCGCTAGCCAAGCTGTCCAGGCCCGGGATCGTGCCGGCGAGGGCGTTCAGGCCGCCGCCGACGGAGCGGTGCGTGCCGGCCTTCTCGTTCATGAAGCTGACCAGGTCCGCCTCGGAGCGGCCGCCGGTGTAGGGGATCGCGGTCTTGCTGCCCTTGGGGTAGTAGTGGATGGTCGGGTAGGACTTGACGCCGGCGTCCTGCGCGGTGGCCTTGGCGTTGTCGGCTTCGCAGTCGACCTTGGCGATCAGGACGCTGGGCTCGGAGGCAAAGTCGCCGGCGACCTTCTCCCAGGTTGGGGCGAGGGTCTTGCAGTCTGTCAAGAGGTCTTAGTTAGGTCCGATTGAGGCTTGGAGTGAAGGCACTCACGTCCACACCACGGCGCGGTGAACGCCACCAGTGCATCCTTGTCGCCGCCAATCAGCTCCTTGAACGTCCGGTCACTCAGCATCTCCACCGCCATCTTCTCCGCCTTCTTCCCCTTGGGCTTGACGCCCGTCTTCTCCTCCACAAACTTCGTCAAGCTCTCGAGATCTCTCCCGCCCTTGTAGTCCTCCGGCGTGTCGCTCTTGCCATCGAACCACTTCAGCGTCGGGAAGCCCTGCACGCCGAAGCGCCGGCCCAGGTCCTTCTCGGCGTCGGCGTCGACCTTGGCGATGGTGACTTTGTCCGCCTGGGACTCGAAGTGGGACGCCAGCTCGTCGTAGACGGGGGCCAGGGTCTTGCAGTGCCCGCACCACGGGGCGAAGAACTCGACGAGGGCGGGCTTGCCCGACTTGAGGACGATGTCGTCGAAGTTGCTGGGGATCAGGTCCTTGACGGCGGAGGCGGAGACGCCGAGGACGGCGAGGGAGGCCGTAAGGATCTGGGAGAGGCGTGCCATGACTGCTGTGGAATGATATGTGTTGACAATGGCCACGAGAGCAGGGAAAGTCACAAATAAATGTACCTCCCCCCACCGCTTGAATGCACCTGCAGACGGACCCTGATCGCTTTTGTCAGCCAAGGCAGGAAGGACAACTGTCGCCGCCCTTGCCACCAACCAACACGCCCACGTCAAGGCTTAGCCGGACCTCACATCGTTGTTCACAAATCACGCAATGAACCAACAACCCGTTCGAGCTGGACTCAGATGCTCCCGTCACACATCGATGCACCAGTCAAAAGGTGCTAGACCATACCACTACACCTCCTCGTCTCTACTAATATATATCTGTGCTGTCCCGTCGCCCCCCCTCCCCATGCATACCCCCACCCCGGAGCGCCCTCCCCATCACACTGGTGGTATCTCGCGGCCGTAGATGAGCTCCCCCAGATCCCTTCCCGCCTGCTAAAGTCCATGGTATTACAATAATCCCCCCCCCCCCGGCCACGTCGCACGCGTCGATCATGCCTCAGCATCGACCAACTCCCCTCTCCCCGCGAGGACAGTCCGCGAATCACGCCGCCCCCACCGCGGCCCACGCCTTCCAGTAACTGCGCAGCAGATGCAGCACCTGCCGCTGCGTCGCCGCGTCCGCGCACGCCGCCTGCAACGTCGTCTGCCCGTCCGTCGCGTCCAGCATGACGCTGTGCGGCAACTCCTGCCGGTCCAGGTCCGGCGCGCACGGCGCGCGGAAATCGGCGATGTGGTATCGCTTCGTGGCGCCCTTCTGGTGGTCCAGCGCCTGCGGGATGGAGAAGAGGAGGTAGCCCGCGTCGTCGATCGCGACGATGCGGCGTTTCCAGAGCTGGGGCAGGACGCGTTAGCCGGGGTTTCACGGTCAATCGGCGTAGGGGGGGGGGGGGATGGGTAGCATACCAGCGAGTCAGGGAACTGGACATTCAGGTCCCCGACCACGACCGCCGGCGGCATGTCCGCACGATCCTGCTGCAGGCTCCCCGTCCTCAAAACATCCACCGCACTCGGCGCATTGGACATGCTGCCCAGTGATTGCTGCGCGCCGCTCCTCCGCCTGTCTTTACCGCCGAGATTGCTCATGCGCTTGAAAAAACGACTCGTCCTGCTCCCGGCTTGCCCGGCCGCGGCGGCGTTGTCATCATTCGACGAGGCGAGGGAGTTACTCGACTCGGTCTTCTGGATCGGTGGCGCGGGGAAGTCGTCGGCCGAGGGTGTCAGGGGCGACAGGGCCGACTTGTGCCGGCCAAAGGACTTGCGGTTCGCGGAGTGCAGCGTCCGGGTCTCGGACGAGCCGCGGGTCAGGGTCGGCGAGGAGGCGAGGGGCGAGACGACCGCGGACGCCGGCTCGCTGGTGTTGATGGGCGGGAGCGCCTTGTTCGTATTGCCGCCGGGCTTGGCGGACGCGCGCTTGTGGTTGATCAGGAGCTGCGGCTGCTGGAAGTAGCCATCCGCCACTGGCGCGTTCTCTTCGGCGCCGGCTGCCGCCTGCGGCCTCACGATGCGGGCGGTGACTGAGACAGAGTCTCGGGTCGTCGTCGGGTCGTGTTGCACAGTCCACTGGGGTGCACTCTCGCTCTGCTGCAAGGCATTCGCCTGCTGCGCGCTCCATCCACTCGCCCTGCCGCTCTGCCTGGCCGCGGCATTATACGAGTTAGTCCGTGACCGCGGCGGGCTCCGCACGGAGCTCTTGCGCTCGCGCCACGTCGACACCGGGTAGGGTTCCGGCGACGCTGCGCGGACGCTCGGGTCCGGGCTGATCTCCCGGCTGTGCACGTCCGCCAGGGTCTGGATGCGCTTCGTGATGCCGTTGGAGACGTTGCGTCGCAGTCCGAGGGGGTCGCTCCTCTCGTAGGGTGGGGTGATGACGGATTGCGAGCGGGTGTGGGCGGCGGGGAGCGAGGGCATAGGTGGTGGAGACGAGCGGTCCGAGGAGTTCTCGTATCTGTCGACCAGGTTCGAGGAGGAGCGCCGGATGTTGATGGACCGTACGGACGGGCCAGATTTGTCTGAATGGAACGACTGTGCGCTTGGTCTTCGGGGGAACGACGGGGCCATCGGTGAGCGCGCCAGCGTCATTGGCTTGGCTTCGTGCACTGTCGCGACCTCCAGGAGCTCGTCGTCGGACCCGTCGTCGATGTCAGGTTGTGAGTCGATGTGCAAAGGCTCCACGAACCCGCGCCGTCGTTTCGCAAGATCGCTGGTGTTGCGCCTTGGGCTTGTGCTTTGGGGCCGGAGAGGTCCGCCAACGGTCACGTCGTCTTCGCTGGTCTCTGAGGAGTCCGCGGGCGACCGCATGCTCGACCGGTTCTCTTCCAGCTGCTGCATCATCGGGGTCACTGGCTGTCCTGCATTCGGCGTGGCCAACCGCTCGTCCGGTGGGTCCACTTGCTGCGTTGGGATGGACTGCAATCCAGGCGAGTTTCGCGCGATGTAATTACCTGCGCGCTCGTCCTCAGGGGTCGGTGCATACCCCAGCATGTCCGGAGATATCGTAGGCTCGGCGACAGCGTGTGATGGCTCGTCCGCGCGCAATGTCGGCTGTAGTTGCGCAAGCGTTGCTTCCTCTGCCGACGGTGGTCGCGGCTCCTCCATACGCTGCGACTCCCGAGTATGGCGCCTCTCCCGTCGCTCTGGATCATCATAGTGCATTTCAATGCCCGAGTCTGGCTTTTTGGAATTGGTTTGCACCACCTCCTCCATTGGCATCTCCGGCTCGGGCTCCTTCTCACGGACCGTCTCGGGCTCGACTGGCTGCTCAACCGGCGCGACGTGTGGCAATGCCGGCACAGCAGGCGCGTCTTCGTCCTTCGGCGGACCGAACGTTGCAGGCTGCGGATTCGACTTCCGCAGCTGCTTCTTCCGCAGCTCAACGGCCTTCAACAGTCGGATCTTGTCGGGTGTCATGGTGGTCGACTTGTGCGACGGCAGGGACTTCACGCTGCCGCGCGACACCGGCCTGGGGTTGTACTCGGGGGTGTCTGGGATCGGTGGCGGTCTGGGCAAGACGGGCATGGCAGACACCGGCATTGGGTTCACCAACGTGTGCGAAGGCCGGTACAGCTCCGGCTTCTTCTGAGCCGGCCTGAAGCTGGCCGGGACTGCCGCAATGCCCGCCACCTGGCGTTTTGCCCTTTCGCCCGAAGCGACCGGTCTGGGTGCAAGCCTGACTTTCGGCTTCACCTCGAACCTGCTGAAGTCGTACAGGTCGGGCTCCGTCTCGCGACTCACGCCGTCAGAGATGCCTGGCATCTCTGCTTGTCGCACGTTCTCTATCGAGTGCTCGGACGGCCTGCTGTTCAACCGCTCAGCTGTGTAGCTGGGCCGATCATCTGCTCGCTCCATGAAGCTGGATTGCGGCGCTAGGGTTGCAGGTTTGGGTTGTGCCGCTTCCGCAGATTCGCTGGTCGTGGCAGCCGACTCGGCGCTCTTGCCAGACACGTCCAAGCCCGCGTAGTCCGTCACAGTGGAGATCGATGGTTGGGAGCCGATGGACGTGATGGATCGCTGGCCCGATTCATCGCGAACCAGAAACTGTGAGAGTGACGTCTTCTGTGGAGATGCGATCGGCGAGGTGTGCGACGATGAGAGGGGCGAGGAGCCAGTATCACTCGTGACCTGTATCGAGGGTGTCGGACGGCGCGCGCGGTCGCCGCCCATCAGCTGGTCCACGCGCTTCTCCGACTTGTACCGCTGCGTGCCAAACATGGGCCCGACAGCGGAGTAGCCCTGGGTCGCTGGGGGACGTTTCGCCGCCGGGCCGTGATCTTCACCATCCTCGCTAATCTCATGCAGCCTGTTAGAAGACGTTGATGGCGACGCGGTGTGTAGCGGGAACGACGCGGCCAGTGAAGTGTCGTTCAGGCTGTCTGCTGTTGTGATCTCCAGCATCGTCTCGTAGGGCGAGTACCGCTCCATGACATCTTGGAAGTGGACCGCAGTGCGCGCTACGTGTCGTCAGTATCTAGCACCCACCGTCAATCGATTCTGCGTACCCTGCAGGAGTCTTGAGGTGCCTTCTGGGATGAATTTGACCAGCACTTTCCGCCGCCGGTAGATGAGCAGTCCGTACAGCGGAGACGGCTCTCCATAGTTGGCAATCGCGACACGCGCCTCGTGCACACCGCTCTTGCCTTGTCCGAGCAGCTCGACAGAGTCGCGCGAGATGTATCTCAGCAGGAACCTAGAGGTCACATCTCAGCCACCGCCGCTTCCGCCTTCGAGGTTCCAGTGTGTGGACTGACCATCCTCCCACTTCCGCGATTGCCTTCTGGTATGCGTCCCGGACATCAGGCGTGTCCAAGCCGTTGAGCGACATCTTCGCGAGCCCTCTCGCGCCCGCCTCGAGTAATGTCTTGTCGTCGCTCAGGCCTCGTCAGGGTTAGGGGTCTCAGGAGAGTTTGTCGGTCGCAGCACTGCATGCGCGCGTCGTCGCAGCGGCGCATCACGATCGTGAGTCCGACCAACGCTGACGCGTAAGCATCGGTCAGGTCGAGATGGTAGCAACCAGTGGCGGCGACAACAGTGAAACCTTGTGGAACAGAAGATGATGATGAGCAGAGACACGGTCCAGCGGTCAATGCGGCAATCGTGCTGGCCGACGTCGATCAGCGAGTTTAGCTTCACAAGCTCTCCACGCCGCTTTCCCTCCCGACCCCGACTGCGGCGAATCACGCCGGGCCCTTCCAGCCTCACGTTGCAGTGAAACCGGCTCGGCTCTGCCGTGCACGAATGATGGCCGCCGAGCGTGGGAAAGTGGATGCGCATGTGGATCGCCGAACTGCTGCTCATCTAGACCCGTTCTGGCTGCCGCATCCTCCCTTCCCTCTACATATGAAGATCCGGCAGATGGAGCGCTGTCCGAGCCCTGAAGGGCGATGTCGTACAGGGATGGCCCGCGGCACCCTCGCACAGCAGCGCAAGAAATCTCCGGCCGTGCAGCCTCGACCAAGATTGCGCGATCAGTCTGCATGCCCCTTGGCCCTTCGCAGCGAGCACGGCAGGCACCGGCGACTGGAAGACGCGTGCAACATGCGCAGCAAACTTCCCAAGCACAAAGTCTCTCCCCTGCAACGTGCAGCCGTGACCGTTTGACGCCTGAGGCCTGAGGCGCTGGGACCCTCGACATACTCGGGCGAGCGAGGTACATACATGTACTGTACGTGTACAGTCTTTCAATATTGATGCGCATCATACATTATAGCACCTGCGCAGCCCAGAAGCAGTAGCAGCGTCGCGTAGCGCGTTGATGATCGCTGCATGCATGCGAGACGTGTTTGCCGGCCAGCTCCGGCCGATGCATGCACGTCGGAGCTAGCCGGTTCGTGGGAGCCGTTTTGCTTTAGGAAGGCACCGCAATGTCGACCTCACCTCGTAACTGAAGTCGAAGGCCTGCAGACCGTCTCCACGCACCATGAAGCTGCCATCCATCGCAGACATCCCGACCCTCTCTACCGAAGAGAGTGTCGAGATTCTCAATCTGCTCTTCGAGCCCAGCACGCAGCTGCACACCTTATCCGTCCCCTTGCTGCACGAGAGGACCTTCTCGTCCTACAACGACCTGATCGCGGCCGTTGGAGTCCAGCTCACGGACCTCTCAGACTCGTCGTCGACATCGGACACGCAGTGGCTGGAGAGCATACTGGGCTCGCATCCGCGGTTGGGGGCCACGAAAGTCGACAGCGCGCAGAGCCAGGCCGAGCAGGCGCAGTTGCAGGGCAGTGGCGAGGAGGCCCAGCGGCTTTGGGACTTGAATGACGAGTACGAGAGGAAGTACCCTGGTCTGCGATATGTCGTCTTTGTCAATGGCCGCAGTCGACAGGTCATCATGGACGACATGCGGCGGAGGATCGCTGAAAGCGACATCGCGCGCGAGCGGGCTGCGGCTATCAGGGTGAGTCGGGGGCAGAGGCTCTGGTCGGGTAGCGCGACGACTGATCTCCACCGTGCTAGGCAATGTGCGAGATTGCTGCGGATCGCGCAAGCAAGTCGACATAGTGGCGACCGTTCAGCTTGGACTCGTCGAGCGCCGCTACAAAGCGACGGCCACGACGATGAGACTATTCACGGCAACCGCCTGATCTAAGAGCACGCCCTTGGGTTGACTTCTTGTTGCCGTACATCGACCTTCCATCGATGCTCATTGATCCCTGACAACCCGCTAGACACTGATGTTCCAGCATCACTGATGGCTAACATGTGCACGAAAAACGATGCCGCTGCTAGGCGACGAGTCCGGGTGTGAGCGTGGGCCGGATTACATAGTTTGGCCGCCGTCCGCAGTCTCGCGAAGAGACGCGGGCTACTCGGCTTTCTTAGCGTCCATCTCAGCCTGCTCGGCAGCCTCCCTCTGATGAGCATCGACCTGCGCAGCACCCCGCCCGACCTCGCCCCCTACCGCTTGCATGGCCGGATCATCTGCCTTGTGCGGCGCGCATCCCTCCTCAGCCCCTCTGCCGCCCTCAACCTGGCCCGGGCTCTCAGCTCCAGTAACACGGCCGCAGATCTCCGCCAGCTCCGCCCGCGTCCGCCTCACGCGTCGGATGCTGGCTACGGTGCCCCAGAAGCCCACAACGTCGCGGTTCTCTCGCTCGACGACCCGGAGCTCTCGCAGCGTCGCGGCGGTCGGGACGCCGTGATGAGGTCGGTCGCGGCGCAGGCGGCCGCCGGCTAGGTACCAGAGCAGTGGGTGCGGGCGTTCTTCATCGTCGAGGCGACGGGGTCTGCGGGAGTGGTTTGGCGGGCTCATGTTGATTGGGGGACCAAGGGGTGGGTAGTGCTGGCGTGGTGGTTGTGTTTGGACTCGATCATAATGCTCTCGCAATATCCAAGGCTACGATGTCCAGCTAACGAGCCGCTGGTCACTACGCACATTGCTGTGTTCCGCTGGTGACGGCCACCTCGACAGAGTCATCGTGGACAGCCCATCACTGCCACCCCCCCGGTACAGCGCACTCCCCTCCCAGACGCCCATCCGTCGGCATCGGCACCGCCTTCCGCCGCAGACCCGGCTCAGCCTGCGTGCCTGAAGTGCCCAGACTCTCACGGCTCCGCGATCGCGGACCCGCCGACGCCAGGCCGCGCGAGAAGCGGTGCTGCTCCGCCCCGACCCGACTATACCGTGCCCGCGCGGGCTCGATGACAGTCACCCGCCGCTCGGGCGAGGGCCGCAGGACCGCCACCCCTACCCCGACCTCCACCTCCGCCGTGTTACTGTGAGTCGGCACCGCGGGACTCGTGATGTGCTCCCCGACGCCCTCGCACCGCACCGCGACGGCCCCGGACACCGCCAGTCGCAGGACCTGCCACTGCTCGCTCGTCAGCAGACCCGCGAGGTCCCGGCACAGGAGGTCCTTCTGGTGCTCCGGGAAATGGTGCGTCAGGTGCTGCACCGCCGCCACCGCGTCCGCGGAGTCCCGGTCCGGCAGCGTGAGCGTGCGCGTGGAAGGATGCGGTGATGTGGCGTGAGCGAGTGCCCCGGCGCCTGTCACGAGCGTTAGGCGGTGGTAGACTTCCCTCTCCAGGGGCGTGAGGAAGCGGAGCTCGATGTCGTGCTTGAAGTTCTCGAGCAGCGAGCCCAGGCCGAAGAGGCTGGAGCGGACACTCGACGCCCGCGAGAGCGCGTGCGCCGGCGCCGGCGCCGATCCCTGCGCGAGGTCCCCGGGCGCGACCTGCTGATCCGGCGGGGTGGGTGGCCGCGGTCGCCGCGTCACGGCCCGCGAGGGGTGGCCGGGCGGCGGCGACTTGTGCAAGCGGCGGCCTTGATGGCTGTGCCCGGCCCAGGCGCGGGGGCCGTCGTGGCTGTCGTGGCTGATGGGGGGGCACAGGTGGCGCAGCCACCATTTGCCGGCGCGTTGCCAGGATGCTCCCTCGGGTGGGCGGGAGGGGGGTGGGCGGGAGAGGGGTCGGGTTGCTGAGATGGGGACGGGGGTCGGATCGAATGTGCCTCCTGCTGTGCGGCCGCGTCTGCCTGCTCGAGGCATGCCGGTGGGGATGCTGTAGGGTAGGGCTGGTCTCGTTGGTGAGCGTATTCAGCGGCAATCGCGATAGGAAGGGATGTCTGTAGTCCTGGGCGACCGTGATGTGCACGGTATCCATTCGGTTCGACAAGGCCAGCCGCGCTTGGTCTACATTCACTGCTAAGTACTTTAGTCGCGGCTGCACATGATGGGTCACATCACAGCATCAGTATGTCGGCTATGGAAATCCCATGCGGTCATTGCTCTGCTCGTTCAGGCCCCTAAGAAGTACAACAAGTGTCAGTCTTCGTCGCCCACAAGCTTCCGGATCAGAGTCCAACAACCTACCAAGCGTGTATACTCCCATCGTGCACGGTCGCCCGCCGCATATCCCGGACATACTTCCCCTCGAATGCGCCGCCCATGGCGCGGTGCATGACGCACGTATTATCCCACAAGATCAAGTCACTGTTCTCGGTCCACTGCGCGCTGCGTCAGCCACCCCTGAATCGACGATGACCGGGCAAAGGATCTGTTCGGTTGGTGTACTGACAGCGATCGCGACGGTGTACTGGGGCTGGCAGGCGTGCTTGTACAGCGCGTCGATGAGCTGCCGGGACTTCGCTGCCGGCACGCCCTCGATGTGGTGGACGTGCGAGGCGAGGTAGAGGTTCGTGCGGCCGCTGGGCTCGTGCCCTTTGCTGCTCGGTCAGCGGGACTCGCATGCATGTGCGGGCCGCAGTGGGAGACGGACGTTGGACGAGCTTGTGCCGCGACATGAAATAGTCTTCTGGATTGATCCCGGGCAGGAAGCCGGGCGCTGCGGTCTTGCGCGAGTGGTACAAGGAGTGGCACGCCACGTAGTCCTGCTCAAGCAGTTCCGCCTTCAAGTCCGACGGCAGCTCGTCAAAGGCTGTGCGCGTGTCCGCGTACTGGGTCGCGCCTCCGGTCCCCTGGGGTGGCAATTCGTGCGCCCTAAGCAGGCTGTAGCCGGCTCGACGCGGGTTGAATGAGCTGTCGACGTGGAAGAGCGAGTTGCCTTTGTTCATGGCGGCGCGGTGGCTGTCCATGGGTGCGACGGAGCCGTCGTCCAGGAGGTTTGAGACGTCGAAGAGTCGGCGAGGGCAGTCAGCGGGTGAGTTGTGAAGCGTCCATGTCCTTCAACCTTACTGCTCGAAGGGGAGCCTGTGCTTCTTGCCGAGCTTTGTGTATGGGGAGACGTCGTCAAGTTCTCCACTACATCATCACAGTAAGCAGGAATACCTTATGATATTGTGCAAGGGAAGTGAACAGGAACGACGGAGATGGGCAAAAGAGGCGGCGTTGTAGTGAGGTGTTGTAGGCACGACATGCCGACGTCGTAGGATGAGCGACGTCGTGCATCGGAGTATCGAGGGCATCGGGATTGTACATACTGCTTCCCGTCAGCCTTTCATGGCTTACAGTAGTGTTTCAAGCCTGTCCTGGAGGACATACCAATCTCGCGGCAAAGGCAACATGGCCAGCATCGTCCAGTCCCGTCCTGGGGAATTTCACCACGCCATACTACACCCACGTCTCAGGGAACGCTCATACGTCACGCCATAGCACATGCACGCTTACTTTGCTGATGGCCCGATGGATCTCGTCAAAGACGTCCGGCTCGAGGTTCTCGAAGTCGACACCGCGGATCTCGGCAGCGAAAGTCGGGTGCAGTTCGACTACATTCAGCTGGCTCCTCTGCTCCTTGTGAGGCATGTTGATGGGGTGAAAGGTTATGATTGAGGGAGGCGGCGGGTTTGCATCAACAATACGAAATGCTCTTATCTCCTCATCGTGGGATCATGTCCCCTCATGCATTCCGCTGCCCGTCTTACCGTCGGCTATGAGAGTCACCAAGTACTGTCAATCAATGTACGACGGATGCACCTTGCAACCACCTTCCGTGGTCAATGGAGTTGCCTCACAAGATTCCATCGCAGGGGTCGAGTCTCTGTCTGTTCCTTGGCATTGGCCGGTGTGGTGTCGGGAGACGAGGGTGATGTCGTCGGCGGAGCGCGGCCGAGACTTCTGTCACGACGGCGGGGAGGGCATGCATACGCGAGCCGCCGCAAGTGTGGGGTCGGACGACCGCCAAGCCCGCCACCGGAGAGGATTCTTGTGGTGGAGGTGAAGCAGTGCTGACTTGGTAGAGCCTACATGTGAAATTGTAAAGAATAACAGTGCCAACGTGCCCGATCTTGGTCATCCTCGAAGAAACTCCACCATCTTTCATGCATGGTGAAGCCATGAGTCCTGCAGCGGAAGGAGCCGTCGCTGGGCAGCTGAAAGAATTCTCACCCTATGCCCTACGCTGATTCGCTAAGGATACCTCTTACGCTATAGCGTTGCTCATAGACTCCGCCGACAAAGTCTGAAGCCGGCCAGAATACTGGTCCACTCTCCCGCCAACGTCGTCACAGCCCCGAGATCTGACCGTCCGTGTTGGCGGACCTCCCGGACACCACTCCAGTCGAGCCCATGGGCCGATCCACACCACACTGCTTCTGATCGAGCCGTCTTCTCTCGCAAGTTCTGAAACTTATCGCCCGCCCTTCGTCCTTCCAGAGAGATTCAACTGCTCGTGTCCGCCTTATCTCGCGACACATCCGAGACCACATTGGGAGAAGAATCGCTATCTATTAGCGCTGAGCTCCGCGTCGCTACTGTGCTAGATACTCGGACAACCAGACTCTCACCACCTCCCGACCACTCTCCTCTCTGCAGTGCCTGCCGTGCGCGTGCCGATCGCCGTGAGCTCGCCAATTGCTCGACTGGACCTCGTCGACAACCTCTGTTCCGGACCGGCCGAACCCCAAAGCGCCATCTCTTGCCGCATGCTCGCCAGAGCGCCAGAGCACTACTCACCACCGCCCACTGGACCTCCGCCGCCCGCAATCCGAATCCGGACCACCCACAGCGCCAGTAACGAGGACCACCCCAAAGCGGCCATATCCCACCACAAGCAGCAATGGCCGACCAGCTCGCGCCCGGCGATGTGCGTAGGCGCAAGAGCAGCATCGGCGCCGTAGAGATGCAAGGGCCCAACGGCACGGTGAGGACGGTGCGGGTCGAGGACCTGCAGCACGAGGCGGACCGCGCGCTCGCGGCCGAGTTCGGGTACAAGCCTGTCTTCCAGCGCGAGTTCGGCTACCTGTCGACCTTCTCCTTCGCCGTGTCCATCTCAGGGCTGTTCTCCACGATCGCCACGACCTTCTCGTACCCGCTGTATGCCGGTGGCTCGGCGTCCGCGGTCTGGTGCTGGCTAATTTCCGGCGCTGGCTGTATGTGTATTGCTGTAGGTGCACACCGGCTCGGGATCGAGTGGAAGCTGTGTAGACTAATGCGAGTGTAGTTGTCCGTCTCGGAACTTGTATCTGCGTACCCGACATGTGGTGGCCTGTGAGTATGTCCTGCAGTGCGTATGGGCCTTTGACTTATCGACTCCGCAGCTACTACACCATCTCGAGAACCACGCCCAAGGCTTGGGTGCCCTCCCTCTCCTGGGTCACGGGCTGGCTAAACCTCCTTGGCCAGGTGGCCGGTGTTGCGTCCTCGGAATGGGGCGCGTCCGCCCTCCTGCTAGCCGCCGCTTCGATGGGTACCAACTTTACGTACATCCCGACGACGGGACAGGTAAGCGATTCACCAAATGCCTGCGCTTGAAGGACAGGGCTGAACTTGTGCACAGACCGTCGCTGTCATGGCTGGTCTGACCGTGATCACCGGTCTAGTCAACTCCTTGTCGACATTCTGGATGGAGAAGATGACGAAGAGCTACGTGATCTTCCACGTGCTGGTCCTGGTCACCTGCAGCATCGCGCTGCTCGCCCTCTCCCACAAGGCCGGCACGAACCACACGGCCAAGTACGTCTTCACCGAGGTCGACAACACTTCCGGCTGGACGCCGACCGGCTGGTCCTTCCTGTTCGGCTTCCTGTCCGTCAGCTGGACCATGACCGACTACGACGCGACGGCCCACATCACCGAGGAGATCAAGGAGCCCGAGCTCAAAGCGCCGTGGGCCATCTCCATGGCCATGCTCTTCACCTACGTCGCCGGCTGGCTCTTCAACATCGTCCTCTGCTTCACCATGGGCGACATCGCCGACATCCTCAAGTCGCCCGTCGAGCAGCCCGTGGCGCAGATCTTCTACAACGTCCTCGGCAAGGGCGGCGGGATCACCTTCACCGTCTGCGCCTTCATCATCATCAAGTTCGTCACCTTCACCGCCATGCAGGCCCTCGGCCGCACCGTCTTCGCCTTCTCCCGCGACCAGCTCGTCCCCTTCTCGGGCATCTGGACGCGCATCCTGCCGCTCACGGGCACGCCGATCCTGGCCGTGTGGATCTCGGTCTTCTTCTGCATCGCCATCAACCTCATCGGCCTGGGCTCCTACACGGCCATCGCCGGCGTGTTCAACGTCTGCGCCATCGCGCTGGACTGGAGCTACTGCATCCCCATCGTCTGCAAGCTCGCCTTTGGCAAGTTCGA
>JAWDJV010009846.1:0-15693 GCA_033119285.1 Teratosphaeriaceae sp. CCFEE 6253
TTCCTATACCCGTGTCTTAATACTAACTAAGCCTACCGAGCTCTACTACGTCGAGACGACTTTATCGGATTGCAATACCCTTCTTTTTAGAGATAGTTAATATTATATACTAATAGGGATTATAGACGGTTTGCTAGCGAAAAGCTAGTAAAAGCTAGCTTACTACTAATCCGTATCTAACTACCCTATCTAGTAAACCGGGCTTAATTAGCTAGTAGCTAGATAAGCTAGCTAATTACTAGCTTCTTATATATTTAGCGCTAGCTAATCG
Source organism: Teratosphaeriaceae sp. CCFEE 6253 (assembly GCA_033119285.1). Classification (NCBI taxonomy): domain Eukaryota; kingdom Fungi; phylum Ascomycota; class Dothideomycetes; order Mycosphaerellales; family Teratosphaeriaceae; species Teratosphaeriaceae sp. CCFEE 6253. Next base: position 272 of record JAWDJV010009846.1, read on the forward strand.
CGAGGCCTCGATAAGCTAGCTATATAATTAGCTAGCTAATTATATTTACTATAAGAAATTATAATTAGTATACCTAATGTATTTAGGCCTAACGCTAGTAATACGTATATAATTAGATAGTATATATACTACTACTATTATTGTTAAATATATAGATAACTTAATTAGTATTTATTAATTAACTAGCGTTATACCTCTCTTTTACGAGTACCTTTACGGACCTCGGTATAATAGCTACGGATAGACCGTTTCGTTCCACTACGCAAGGGAGCGCCCGGCACGAGACCTTCCCTCGGCAAAGCACAACGCCGAAGGATTCGAGAGCCTCGACGCGGCGTCGGCCGACTGATTACCTCGCCGAGTACCTGGCCCATTACTTACTCAATTGGTGGACTCGGAACCGGGAGTCCAGATGTACATCTCGACAGGCTCAGAGTCGATGCCTCGAGCCGCGAACCCACGCGAAAGGCCGTGCTGCACGCGCAAGTGATCTATCATGACGGAGCACTAGACGGATGACAGAGCTAGAAGACAGCAGCTGGTCAGGCGAAAGCTCGGCCTCTAGCGACTCGATCCAGGATGTAGTCAGCGGAGCAAGCAGCAGAAGCATGAGGGCGGGCGAGGCCATATAAGAGACGTCGGTCGGCCCTAAGTTGAGGTTGGTTCAGCACCTTTGCGAGCATCACACACAACATCCTACGACCCTGCCCTACCCAAACAGCAATCGTCCTATAGCACCATGTCCTCTAACAAGGCAACCGCGGCTTGTTTCTGCGGCGCCTGCAAGTACGAGTTTGTGCGTCCCCTTGTCTCCTTTTCCCATCAACCCCAAGCGAAGCCTTGCTGACCTCCCCTCCAGCCCAAGTCCGGCGTGATGTCGGTCTTTATCTGCTCTTGCAAGGACTGCCGCAAGGTCTCCGCGTCCATGTTCGCTACCAACTTCATCCTCAAGACCGAGGATATGCACTGGCTCTCGGGCGAAGACAACCTCACGCGCTGGGGCCAGAGCGCCACGATCGATGCCAAGAATACCATGACAAATGTGTTCTGCAAGACCTGCGGCACCATTCTCTCCCGCGAAAGCTCTGGGTATCCTGGCATGAGTTTCCCGCGTGTCGGGCCGGTCGAGGATCTGAGCCTCCACGATTCGATCCTGAAGCCGCAGGTGGAGCAGTACACCAAGTCGCGGGCTGCGTGGTTTCACGGTGTGGACTACCTTGACGAGGCGCACAAAGCGGAGGGAATGTTCAACTTTGGGGGCTGAGGGACGGGAGAGCCTGCATGAGGAGGAGATCAGCGGAGACAGTGTTCATTCGAAAGCGGCCAAAGGTGCTTCAAGGCGATGCATATGTACAGTGCAATGACTGTAATATCGTCTCCACGGGCCTTCAATGACATGTTGGAGGACTTTGCATGGTGGCCATCGTCTCTTTGCCCTGCGGGAATGAGCGCCAAGGCCGACGCTAATCCAGGTTCCTGTATCAACACCGTCCCGACCGGGATGACTTCGCCTTGCCAACCAGTCGCATCGTCATCATCAATCATCAAGAACTCCATCTGCCCTGCAATAATCCCACCCATGCTCCCCTCCCATGCTCCGCGAATGACATCTTGCGGCTTCCAGGTCGGTCGCCAACGTGTCCAATCAACGTGCGTCGTTGTCCAATTCGCAAATATACGTCTTCTCTTGATCCCACATAGACCCAACTACTTCGTGATGAAGTTGAGGTAGTCGGCGACGATGAGCGTCACCATGGCGTGCGGGGCGATGCGTACCTGTGACCACACAGTGTTAGCGAACCATTCAAAGGGTTGTGAATAGTACCTCCTGTAGTGTTGACGAACATAGTATCTGGACACGGTCATGTTAGCGGACGATTCGAAGTTAGACCCTTTGATAAACTTACGTCGAGAACCCACGATAGAACCGCAGCGGTCCCTCCTCCGCAATCACCTTCTTGGCGCAGTCGAACATGCCTTTGTAAGGGAAGGAGCCGTCCGGCAGTCTCGTCTGCTTCTGCAACCGCGTCTTCATGAAGTCGAAGGGCAACGAGAAGAACGACGCGAAGAAGCCCGCAACAGCGGACGCAGTCAGTGTCTGCGCCCGTGGCCCCATTGACGAGTCCTTCAGCCGCGCCTTCGCCTCGGAGAAGAAGGCCAGCTGGCCAAAGTTCAGCGCCATCGCGCGGACGACGGTCGGGTATGCGCCAGCCCATAGCCGTGCCACGCCCTCGTTCTTCGCGATGCGCATGAGAGCATCGCCGACGCCGCGGTAGTTCGCTCGCTGGCCTACCGGCTTCAGACCATCGGACTGCATCCGGATGAGCGCCAGATCTGCCGGATTACCGACCATAGCCGCCAGCCCACCGGCCGTCAGACCAGCGGTGGCGCGCTCGCCAAATCCGATCTTGTTGCCCTTGGCCTCTGCCCTCACCGTCAGTCGCTTCATGAATGTGTCGAAGAAGCCCAGGCGAGCTGTGGTGTATACGGCCTGCCTCAACAGCGCCGCCGACAAGCCGCTGTACAGGTCCATCACCTTGCCCGCGGCAATGATGTCGCGAGTCACACTTATGGGCGTAGGCTTCGGACCGGTCTTCACGCCCTCGCCGGCAAGCTGCAGCCGCACCTTCACCATATCGACCGGCTGGATCACGCTCGTCGCTACCATGCCCGCGGCGCCTCCATTGACGAATGGCAAGGCGCCTCGTATGAATGGCGAGTGCAGGAAGCCCTGCGTGGCGGCTTTGGGATCCTCGCGGACCTTCTGCATTGCTGCTGGAGCATCTGCGGCAATGTCCTTGGCTGTTGCCAGAGCTGCTTCGCTCTTCCGCTTTGCGGCTTCTGCTACCGAGCTCATCGTGCCGGTCGACTTATCTCGAGGGGAACAGCGCGTCGGGTGAGTTCTTCCTTGTATTCACGCTCACGATGGCAGCAGCTGATGGTGTGCTGGATCTGTCTCGGAGCTTGAGCTTGTGTCAGTTTTGAGTCTTGCTTCCTGCGGCACCTGGCCCGGGAGACCAGAGCGGAGTGACCGCGGACAGTGAACGGTCTATTCCTCCGTCATCGGGCGGAGTGCTCTCTCAACGACGCAAACAACCCGGACACGCCCGCCGACTCACCTCGTGTAGCGAAGCTGGCCCAGTACGGCTTGTTGACCCCACACTCGGCTGGATCTCACATTGAATGCCCTCAACAACCTTACGAATGCTTGTACTCAACTCTGGGAGTTTCTGAAGCAGGGACGAGTGCGCAAAAGCGCGAGCGAGCACACGGGAGGGTACACAAGTACCTGAGCACGAGAGGAGACACACATCGAGTAACCGACAGGCTGCCCTGCCTTCTTCAACCACGTACCTCGAGCTCCACCCGCCTGACCGCATGTACGTACCGGTGTACCTCAGTGCGGGGAAGTCCAGGTCTGAGGTCGCCGAAGGAGATGCGATTGCCATTCGGGCGGTTCCGGCTTCCATGGCGCGAGACAGTCGCGCTGGAAGTCCGGACTCGCAGACGGTGCAGCGTGATGGCACATGCGAGTCGATCTTCCGCTGGTGAAGTCCCGCACAGCGAGTCCATCGTGTCTGCTCGAGCGTAGGGTCGAGATCAAGCTTTCGGCAGGAGCCGGGCGCTGAGAATCGGTCCGACGGCATTCGCTCGGGCAGATCCCGACTCCCATTATAATTATCAGCGGACGAGGTCGAAGCATACCGTACTCTGCTCGCGATGGTAACCCCACAAGTACGTGTATGGCAGACAGCCCAGCGGCCCTACGCTGTTGTGCGGCGGAACTCGATGAAGGGAGCACTGAAGCGGTCGGAGAGCCAAGGCCGCATCAAAGAGAGACTACCACTGCCACTCCCATACGACTCCGGCCCCTTGATCACGAGCCAGCATGGCAACATCTGGATGCTCTAATAACGGCCAACCGACTCATTTGATGTTTGCGGTCCGGGTGGGATCAACAGCGAATTCTGAATATGGGACCCCGAGCTGCTACCCAGACTAGCTTCGACGGTGTAGCAGCCGTCTAAGTCCTTGAACCTCTCACAGTGCGGCGTTTCCGGTGAGCCAGCCTGCATGGCAGAGGGCGACTACACGAGTGTCACCAAGCGGTGAGGGCAGAACAGGCCGCGAAGAGACCCCTCGGCGCTCAATTGCCTGTGAACGTGTAGGTCGGGCCTGGACGTGAGGTTGGGGCTCGATGAACATGTCCAAACCATATAATGAAGAGCCTTGAGATGACGCTCCTTGATGTACCATCCTCACCTAGCGCACTACCTGATCACACGGCCATCTTGCTAGCGATCCCATGTGCTCTACACACGACATCATTTCATCATGAGTTCGTATAGCCCGAACGCCCACCCATGCCGAATCACCGTCCATGCAAATACCACTCGCTCGATACCCAATCCATGCTCCCGCTCGAACGCTTCACATTCTTTCAAGAGTTCAAGAATTTGGTCTTCATCCACTCACTCGTCCCGACGCCCAAGTTCAGCCCGTTCCGCGCCCACCACCGCCGCACCTCCATGCCCCGCTCGCCCTCATCCCCGTCCTCCAGCGCCTCCTCCACATCGCACGTCTTGTACTCGACCTTCAGCCCGCTCTGCTTCCAAAAGTCCAGCACCCTCACGTTCCCCATCTTCGACGCACCGATCAAGACCTGGTTGTCGAAGATGATCTTGCTGCCCTTCAACTCGTGCCACAGCTCCAGGATGTCGACGTGGCCATGCGTGGACGCGAGCTTAGCAACCGTGTCTTCGTGCGGGAACGGGATGCCCGACTGCAGCCACCACCGCACCACATCCGTGTGCCCGTTCTGCGTCGCGAAGCAGATGCTCTTGCCAGGTTTCAGTCGCACTCTACTCGAGTCCACCGACGCGCTCGTGTCGTCCGTAGTCGTGGACTGCGCCTTCCACCACTCTAGCACGGGCACATGTCCTTGACTGCTGGCCTGCTCGAGAGCGGCCTCGGTGAACTTTAGCGGTAAGCCAGAGTGCTGCCACCATTCCAGCACGTGCACGAAGCCGGCTCGCGACGCACCGTCGAGGGCCTCGACATTGTATTCTTTCGTGAGGAAGCTGGGTGAGGTGCGCCAGAACTCGAGGATCTCGGTACGGCCGAAGACGCTGCTGGCCTTATCGGGTAGGAAGGTGTGGCCGAAAGTCGCCCAGAAGAGGTCCTTGTGATTGGCTTCCAAATGAGCGAGGAGGGGCGTCATGGCGAAGCGCATGATGAGCTTGATACAGAGCTTGCTTAGCCACCGTGGCACGCTATGCGTCGCGATGAAGTGCTTGACGTCTGACAGATTGCCGCGAAGGATGGTTAGCTCGAGCGCTTCCATATAATTGCGTGGTCCTTGTGAGCTTGTGTGGGATGTCCAGTCGGTGGGTGGCAAGAGATTGGTGTAGATGTGCAGCGTCTGGGCGAGCTCCCAGTCGTTGGTAAAGTCGAAGATCATCGTCCACAGCTCGGGCGGCAGCATGCAATTTGGTCGATCTGCAACACCTTTTCGCGACGCTGCTATGGACGTGCGCGCAGATGGTGACACTTGGATATCTTGGCCGATGTTCTTCAAGTCCAGCTGATTCTTCACCGCATCCACCAGCTCCTCCGTCGGCGCCACCCAAGTGTCCAGCTTCTTCTTGCCATCCTGAAAACTCCACAGCACAGGCGGCAGAACCTGAATCCAGTTCCATTTCCGCCGGATCTTGGTCAACTGCTTCTTGGTCATCGGATTCTCCCACACGGGATTGCTCATGCCCGCCATCAGCAGTACCTTCTTGCTCACGTTCCAACTGCGTATGACTTCTAACAGCAGGTTATCGGTGTGCCCGTGCAGCATCTTGGCGATGGTGTTGGCGTCGATGGGCCCGAGTACCAGCAGATGCGCCCACTCGCACAGCTCTGCCGCCTCCTGCTCAACATTCTCCGCTGCTACGTGCGACGTCTGCGGTGTGTTGGGCATGGTCAGGCATTGGGACGAAGCGCGGATGAAGTCCTGTCCTCGGAAGCCCGTGTCGAGCACTGCGCGAAGGGCGACGTCTGGCAGGTCTGCCAGTCGCGGGAGCAGATCATCGACGACGCTGGCGTCCGTGCAGCCGGTGGAGGCGTATAGGACGTTCAGCGCGCGACCGTGTACCTCATTGCCGGCGTCGATATCGGTGATGGCGATGCATGGCGTGGCGGTCCAGGCCTGTCGTGACCGCGGCGGCGTCTGTCGAGGTGTCTTGTGGCTCGACGATGCCATCTATGCTAGGATCGTGATAGTCAGGGCGGTGGACATACCGAGGACGCTGATGTCGTCGGCGGTGCAGATGTAGTGAGTGAAGACACGGCCAAGTACGAGATGGACTGGTGAGCCACTGACGGACGCATGAGCTCACGCTACCTGACAGTACCTGTACCTCACCTTGCACGCATGCGCGGCCGGCGAAGACGGCGGACTGCCTCATCGTCATGATGTTGAATGTGCCGTGTAGAGCAGTACAAGCAGCGTCTTGTCGAGCATTGTACAGACGCCTCGAAAAGCGTCGTGGCCAGTCGCGTGGAGCGGCGTTTGGTGAGCGGCCGGCCACATCTGTGCTTCTGGATGCACGGAAGATCCCGCTGTCAGGTCGAGCACCTGTGGCTGGATCTGCCGGCTGAGCCACAGCGGCATGGGTGGGAAATTAAGGTAGCGACCTTGAGAATCATCAGGCGCAGCTATGAGATCACCGCAGCATAATGAACCTCTTCTTCCTCGCACAGAACGGGCATCGCTACATCCCTCGTCGTCGCGAGTAGCCCAAGTGTCACAGTTGGTACGGTCAATCACTACCCGATACCACCAGCAGCATTATTGTGATTGATGAGCACTTCGAGGAACCGGCGTGCGTGGCTGTGCGGGATAAGCGTGATCGAGATTGGGGATATGCAATGTTGTCGATCCGCCGTCAGGACGTGATTCGAGCTTGGCAACACACGCATCAACGGTGTATCTTGCTTTTCGGTGGAGGAGCGCAGGGTGGAGCCCCTTGCCTTGCACTGCACCGCCATCATACGTTCAGCCACCATCGACTGTCGGTGTCGCGGGACGGAGCGATCGCTGTACTGTAGCTGTCGCAGGGTCTCGTCCGCTTGAAGCTTAAAGTAGCCGCGGAGCTAGCTGCCCAGTTTACGAACACCGCAGGCCTCCATCCACGCAGCACACCCTCTCCGCCCACACACCTCACCAACACCGGCGCGCGAGACTGTTGTGGACACTTGCTCCTCCAGCCCTGGTTCCTACAGCGGACTTCAGGCTCCAGGCGGCCGGGCGCCGAGAGCGCTTGTGGGTGGCGAATCGAGCGTGCAGACTGCAAGAGACGACAGCAAGAGGAACGACTTGTTAAGGGCACACGACAATGATCGCATAGCGTCGCTGGGCCAAGGGTGGCGGCGAGCGCGATTTCAGTCCCACCGCAGGCGGGAGCCATGCCCCCGGCACTGGACAGCGCTGAGACATCCACCGATGCCGCGCAAGATGCCGCACCGCAAGGTACCGATGCCGACGCTACGCCCACCGAGAGGCTGCCCGGGTCCTCCGCACGCGCCCCCATGTACGTCACCTTTGACTTGGGCCGGTCATCAGCGAGATCCAGTCTGGATGGGCACCTGAGTCCGGCAGCGCAAGATCGCGTCTTCCCAATGTGCGTGTGCCCCTGGTGACCACCCATGGGAGCTGCTTGAACCATCTGCTGACGCTCACATCCGACCTCGCAGCCGATCCGTCGTGTCTATGGATCCTACGCCGGGCCACCGCTCGCAACAGAACGACTCGTACTTCCAATCCAGGGCACACTCCCGCCGGACGTCGATGGGCAGCGTCTCAGACAGCGGCAGCCATGCCTCGCGAAGTCGGCAGACATCTGGGGAGCCGCCAGCGTCACGGCACGAGCCAGTTGGTCCACAAAGTCGAAAGGCCTCGGCGTCCACCACCGGCGAATCGCGGCCCGGCGAGCATGGGACGGATGCCTCAGCCCCTCAGCAGCGGCAAACCTCTCACTATGTCAATCATATAGTCTCGAGCAGTGATAACGACAGCGACAGAGCCAGTGCGCGACCGGCTTCTGGACGCTCGTCTTCGATTCGCAGTCTGAAGACCAGTGCGGATGAAATGGATGGGTTGGTGACGGCTCGGTTCAAACACGTCGTTACTGAAGGCGGGCACGCCGTTATCACAGGCCGCGATGGCGAAACATTGCAACGCTGCGAAGACGAGCCCATCCACATCCCGGGCGCTATCCAGGGCTTCGGCTTACTGATCGCGTTCGAGGAGCAGTCAGAGGGGCGCCTCCTTATCCGGGTCGTAAGCGAGAACTCGAAACGCATGATCGGCTACACGCCCAAGCAGCTCTTCGCGCTCGACAGCTTCACCGACATCCTTTCCGAGGACCAAGCCGACAACCTCCTGGACCACGTCGACTTCATCCGCGATGAGGACAATGACGTCATGGCCAACGGGCCGGAGGTCTTCACGATGAGCATTCGGTCGACGCAGCGCCGCACGCAGAAACTCTGGTGCGCTATGCACATCAATGATCGGCATCCACACCTCATCATCTGCGAGTTTGAGCTCGAAGACGACCAGCTCAACCCTTTGACTCCGCATGGCGAAGTTACCCCCGAGCCCGCCGAAGATACGCTCAATTCGCTGCCAACCGACGTGGAGCTGGCGGAGAGCACGGAGACTAATAGTAAGCCTCTGCGGGTTCTTAGGTCGGCACGCAGGCGCAAAGGCGAAGCAGCCGCAATGGAGGTCTTCAACATCATGTCGCAGGTGCAGGAACAATTGGCTGCTGCGCCAAACCTCGAGAAGTTTTTGAAGGTGCTGGTCGGTGTCGTGAAGGAGCTCACAGGCTTCCATCGAGTGATGGTCTACCAATTCGACTCCAGCTGGAACGGGCGGGTGGTCACGGAGTTGGTAGATCCCCGGGCGACCAAGGACTTGTACAAGGGCCTGAACTTCCCAGCATCTGACATCCCGAAGCAGGCACGTGACCTATACAAGATCAACAAAGTCCGCATGCTCTACGACCGCGACCAGGAGACTGCCCGTCTAGTGTGCCGAACGGTGGAAGATCTGGAGACGCCAGTCGACCTGACCTACAGCTACCTTCGCGCCATGTCACCCATCCACATCAAGTACCTCGCGAATATGGCCGTGCGGAGCAGTATGTCGATCTCCATCAACGCCTTCGAAGAGCTCTGGGGCCTGATCGCCTGTCATGGATATGGTGCTAAGGGCATGCGAGTGTCCTTTCCCATCCGTAAGATGTGCCGTCTAGTTGGCGACACTGCATCGCGCAATATCGAGCGACTCTCATACGCTTCACGTCTACAAGCTCGAAAGCTGATCAACACGGTCCCGACTCAGAACAATCCGGGTGGCTACATCATCGCGAGCTCAGAAGACTTGCTGACACTGTTCAATGCCGACTTTGGCCTGCTCAGCATCCGCGACGAGACGAAGATTCTGGGTCACCTGGAACATAGCCAGGAGGCACTGGCCATGCTGGAGTACCTGCGTATGCGGAAGATTACAAACGTCACGACCTCGCAGGACATCAAGCTCGACTTTCCGGATCTTCGGTACTCCCCTGGCTTCACGGTCATCGCGGGGCTGCTACTGGTACCGCTGTCGTCGGATGGCGACGATTTCATCGTCTTCTTCCGCAGAGGGCAGATGAGGGAGGTGAAGTGGGCCGGCAACCCATATGAGAAGTACATTAAAGAGGGCACCGAGGGATACCTGGAGCCACGGAAGTCGTTCCGGACGTGGTCGGAGAAGGTGGTGGGGACGTGCAGAGAATGGAGCGAGGAGGAGATCGAGACTGCGGCGGTACTGTGCCTGGTGTATGGCAAGTTCATCGAGGTCTGGCGGCAGAAGGAGGCTGCGTTACAGAACTCGCAGCTCACGCGATTACTTCTCGCCAACTCCGCGCACGAGGTGCGCACTCCGCTCAACGCCATCATCAACTACCTGGAGATTGCGCTCGAAGGCGCGCTGGACAGCGAGACGAGAGACAATCTTGCCAAGTCGCATTCGGCGTCCAAGTCCCTCATCTATGTCATCAATGACCTACTGGACTTGACGAAGACCGAAGAGGGCGGTGAGCTGACGAAGGACGAGATCTTCGACCTCAAAGCGACACTGTACGAAGCTTCGGACATGTTCCAGGGCGACGCCAAGCGGAAGGGCATTGCATACGAGGTCGTAGACCACCCCGGTCTGCCGGGACAAGTGGTAGGGGATCAGCGACGAGTCCGGCAGGCCATCAGCAACATCACTGCGAACGCCATCCAGCATACAACCAAGGGCGGTGTCAGGGTCGAGATGTACCAGGTCAGCCGAGAAGGTAGTCACGTCAACGTCGAGATCAGTGTGGAGGACACCGGGTCCGGCATGACCCCCAAGGAACTCGATGCGCTGTTCCGGGAGCTGGAGCAGGTCCAGAGCGAGGGCGGTGCGACCGGTGAGATGGATGCCATAATACCAGACGCCAAGGCCCTTCCAGCGGGCACCGAAGGCAAGAAGCAGGCGCTTGGGCTCGGTCTGGCCGTTGTCGCGCGTATCATTCGCAACGTCAACGGGCAGCTGCGCCTGAAATCGGAGGAGGGTAAGGGCTCGCGCTTTGTGGTGTCCTTCCCCTTCGAACTGCCGGGGGCCGGATCTCAGCAGGCCATTGATAATGCACCATCTGAGCAGAGCGCGGGGACCGTGACGCCGGTTGCGGAAACGCCATCGACGCCCTCGACCCCGTCGGTGCCCGGCGAGGTCACGCTCGTCGAGAGAGGCAGCGCCGTGAGACGCAGTTCGACGGGGACGCGTGCCAAGCGCACATTGTCACGGCACAACAGTGGCGGCAGCGAGCATAGTCACAAAAGTCTGGGGTCCATGAAGTCTGCCAAGAGTCATCTCAGCTTCAACTCACAGCGCAGTGGGAAGAGTGAAGCACACAGGCTCATCAACGCCATCTCGGAGCCGCACAATGTGGCGGGGCATCAACCGGGCAACCTCTCGCGCCCTGGTAGTCGCAGCAGTGGAGGTGTGAGCAGGGTCGTACTGGACAAGAGGCATGCGATGGGAGTGGATGCTCTGGGGAGTCCGATCAGGAAGAGAGCGGCGACTCACGACTTCGGGAGTCGGGTCTCGAAGCCTGGCGAGTCTGCCGTTGAAGGCCAGGGCCAGCCCATCCATGCGGTACGGATACCTGAGGACATGCCCAGCTCATTGGATGGTGCTCCCAAGGCAGTGGCGTCTGCCAACGTCGCCGGGATCAGCCGTGGAAATCACTCTACCCTGCCCGAGAAGGCTGATGAGCCGGCGACCGCGGATCACATGCGCGTGCTCGTCGCAGAGGACGACCCGGTGAACTCCCGAATCATGAAGAAGCGATTGGAAAAGCTTGGGCACGATGTCTTTCTCACGGTCAACGGCGAGGAGTGCTCCAGCACTTATGGGGACAGATCAGGCTTCTTCGATGTCATCCTGATGGACATGCAGGTGAGTTGCCGTGTACTGATCATGCGCGCATGTTGACGACCTTGGCTTACGTTATGTAGATGCCTATCGTGGATGGCCTGACCTCGACCAAGATGATCCGATCGTACGAAAAGTCCCATCCCTCGCACATGCTGTCCGCGCGCGCCTCGCTCAACAGGCGGGTGCCCGTCATTGCCGTCTCGGCGTCGCTGCTGGAAAGGGAGCGGCAGAGCTACATTGACGCCGGCTTCGACGGCTGGATCCTGAAGCCCGTCTCTTTCTCCCGGCTCAGCGAGCTCATGACTGGTGTTGTCAGCGTAGACGTCAGGCGGGAGAACATCTACAAGGCCGGCCGTTGGGAGCAAGGCGGTTGGTTCAACGATGGGCAGAAGGACATTTTTGCCGCTGACACCACGCCGGGCAAGAAGCCACCGACTTCAGCACCCGGGCACGAAGGCGTGTCAGGTGGCATGAAGGTAGCGGCTATGGCCGATGATCCGTCTGTAGAAGAGGAGAGTGATAGCGAGCAGTCGCAGGAGCAGCAACGCTTGCTAGCGGCTTCAGAAGGGGAGCGCCAGCTCGAGCACGAGGACATGCAGGAGGCTGCCGCGACGAGAGCGCAGACCCTGCCAGAGTTGGGCAGCAAGTGGTATCAACGAGACGAGCCTGGCCTGAGTCGCTCGGAGTCGCTCACGGAGAAGGCGATTTGCGAGAGTCCGCCTGTAACGCCGAGTCTAGAGCGGGGGTGAGGTGGCGCAGGCATTGGAATCCGAGCGACGATTGGCGAAGCCTACATGAAGCAATAGGAGAACGACGGGCCACGGCATGGCGGCGTGATGCACCCAGCGGCGCTCCGCGGTACATGATAACTAGATCGGCGCAGGAGTGGCCAGGATGGCAGAAGCACTATACGCTAACGTATGATGAGGGCAAGACATGGGAGGCGCCAGCATGGCGGCGGAGGTCCAGCGCGTGGCGAACCGCGCTGTCGACTTGGAGGCTTGGTGGGCATTGGGGAGTTATTCGAAAACCCAGCCGCGTTACCAGGATGTTGAGGATCGTGAAGCTGGGCGTACGATAGCGTCGACACAAGGCTCATGTATGATCCCGAGCGGATCTTTCGAGAGATCGCCTCTTGCTGGACCGTGTTGCTCTTCGCCTAAGCCGGCAGTTAAGACAGGTAGAAGCGATGGCGCCGACTCTGGGGGCAAGCCGGATGTAAGACACTCCCATCCGAACCCACGATGGTTTGGCTCCCAACGCCGTAGCTGTGTGAGGCTCGCCGCCCATCGAACGATGCTGTGAATGTGGCCCTGGTCAGCGGCTGTGCGGGATCCGGAAATGATGGAGCAATTCGCACGCTGCCGCCATGCTCGGCCGGCGGTAACGCGGAACATCTTCCCCGCCAACGCCAGCTTGTAGTGACGTACCTGGCTATACATTGAAGATTGCAAAGCGACAGCGTACGATCAAGCAGGGTGTTAGGTTCTGCGTGGGTAGCATGGCGAGCGCTGCGAAACTTACGTATGGCTCGTGAAGCCCAGTGGCCTCCTAACACGAATCGCGATATCCCGGCGAGCGCCTCCGCGAGGATGGCGAACCCCCACGGCTCGACCCAAAGTTCGCCGGTGGAGTCTGAGCTGGAGAAGGGGTCCCTTGGCAAGAGTGAGGGCTTCAAGCCAGAAGAGGAGGAAGAAGAGACGGGAATAGAGACAAGGAGGGCGCGGTCAACTGAGATCAAGGGGACCGGACGATCAGAGCCATACCTTCGGCCGTCGAGAACACACTCCTTGGCGCGCTCGCATCACTCATACACCGATGGCTATTCCCACTTTAGCCATGAACATGAAGAGCCCAGACGCGAAGACGCAGCGGACAAGCATGAGGCCGAGAGCGAAGACAAGGCGTACGAGGTCCGCTTCGATTCCGACGCCGACCCCGATAGTCCGAAGAACCGGAGCGAGGTCAGCAAATGGTGCATCGTGATCATCCTGGCCGGCTCCTCGATGTGCGTCACGTGCGGTTCGGCGCTGTACACCAGCACCTACGTGCAGCTCGAGCGCGAGTTCCGCGTCAGCCGGGAGCTGGCGACGGTCGGCCTCACGACGTTCGTGTGTGGCCTCGGGCTTGGGCCCATGGTCCTCTCGCCGCTATCCGAATTCTACGGCCGCCGGGTAGTTTATCTCGGCGCCTTCGGCATGTATCTCATCTGGCTCATCCCATGCGCGGTGGCGCAGAATATTCAGACGATGCTGATCGTCCGCTTCTTCGACGGCTTCGCAGGCTCCGCGTTCCTCTCTGTGGCGGGCGGGACCGTTGGTGACATGTTCACCAGGAACCGGTTGAGCGGCCCAATGATGATCTATACCGCTTCGCCTTTCCTGGGGCCGGAGATTGGACCCGTGATTGGCGGCTTCATCAACCAGTACGCCAACTGGAGATGGTCATTCTGGGTCCTGGTCATCTGGGCGGGAGTTCAATGGTTGTTGATCCTCTTCTTCGTTCCGGAAACCTATGCTCCGGTGCTGCTGCGTCGGAAAGCAATCAAGCTGCGGAAGGAGACTGGCGACACACGCTGGCAGGCACCTATCGAGAAGATGAATCGGTCGGTGGCGAAGACTGTCTTGTGGTCGTGCATCCGACCATTCCAGCTACTAGTTCTCGAGTGGATGGTCCTTCTTCTCTGCCTGCTATCGGCTATCCTTCTCGGGGTGCTCTATCTTTTTTTTGGTGTAAGCAGGTGACGCGTGAGTATAGATCGATCAGATGGCTAAGAGAACGTCTAGGCCTTCGCGCTCGTCTTCAAGACCAACCACGATTTCAACGAGTGGCAAGTCGGCTTGACCTTTTTAGGCATCTTTGTGGGCATGGTGATTGGCGTCAGCTGCGACCCGCTGTGGCGAACGAATTACATGAGGCTTGTCCGGAATAACGGCGGTGTCTCTGAGCCCGAATTTCGTCTTCCACCGACAATCCTGTAAGTCGTCGCACTCTTAGCCAATTCGAAGCGGCGCCGTGGCACTGTTGAGGAGCGCCAGATGAGGCCGCTGACACGTGTGACCAGGGGAGCGGCGATCGTCCCGATCAGCCTGTTCGGTGAGTGGATGGAGATCGATGGAGAGACCGAGCCGTGTAGGACCTGCTAATGCGAATGCAATGCAGGCTTCGGCTGGACCACATATCGAAGGTGGGTCCCGATCGAGTACCTGACGACGAAGTCTGGTCCGGTGGAAGGGGTGGTGCTGATCATACTGCAAGGGTCCACTGGATGATCCCCATCCTGTTCAGCGCTTTCTTCGGTGGGTGGCCTAGCCGGATGGCGCCGTTCCGCAACGTTTTGGGCTGTGACATTGGAAAGCTGACATTCTGTCTATCAGGCCTGGGCAACATCTTTTGCTTTGCAGGCATTTTCGTGAGTACAGCATCATCTTGAGGCCATACTTTAGTTGGTGTCTTGCTCGTGCTGATCGACCGTGCAGACGTTCCTGGTCGAATGCTGTAAGTGGTACCGCTCGATGCCGGCAGCGTGCCTTGTTTCGGGCCCCCGTCAGGTACTGATGCCTCGCATTAGATCCGCTGTACGCGGCATCAGCTCTTGCAGCCAACAGCTTCGCACGAAGCTCCTTCGCGGCGGCCTTTCCGTGCGTGCTACCAACTCATCGGCGACATAGCTTGATTCAGCTAACACGCAATCAAAGGCTCTTTGGCATACAGATGTACGAGAGGCTGGGCTATCAATGGGCCAGCAGCACGATCGCCTTCATTGCACTTGCCATGGCGCCATTCCGTGGGTCCCGCACTAATGCAGCCTGGCGGTGCAGCGCAGCTGATCACGTTCTCAGCGATACTCTTCTTTCGGTACGGCAAGCGACTCAGGGGCGCCTCGCGCTTCGCCCAGTCTTGATAGCCGAAAGCA
>JAWDJV010009847.1:0-15666 GCA_033119285.1 Teratosphaeriaceae sp. CCFEE 6253
ACACCCGCCGCATTATTAACTACGCGAAGCTCGCAGCGAGGCGGCAGCGAGGCTAGATCTATACGTGCTTCCGGAGTGGATCCTTGCGCAGTCTCGGCTGCCCGTGGGCCCAACGGCAGGCTAGAGTATCCTCTCGGCCCGCCGGCGGTACGAGGCTTATAGCGAAGCGTTAGCGAAGCGATCGCTCCGTCTACCGAGCAATACCGTCATCCCACCCTATTAGCCGCATCGACTTACGCTATCGGTGCTCCAGCTGGGCTACATTAGGCCCCGGCTATAGGGCTTCGCTTATTTACCTCGATACCGTATTAGGCTCTCGTAGAGGCGAACCGCAATAACGCTTTCGATCGCTAGCGTCTAGGTGTTACGCCAAATGCTAGATCGGTCATAGCTATAGCACGCTAGGTCTCTGCTTAGCGTGCTAAGTCCGCTTAGCCCCCTTATCTCGCCGCTGCTATTGCTAAGAAGGCTATCGACAAAGCGTATAAGTGTAAGGTAACGCTGTTTACTTAGTAGGTGTAGATTGTAGAGGATAGCGTTAAGGTGTTTATCTACGAAGATGCTGAAGAGGTTGTGAGCTAGCTCCATAGATTCCGCGAGTCCTTATTTAAGTACTCCTACGATAATCTAATCGATTATCTCCTCTAGAAGTTACTAAGCTATGCCTTTCGCTATCCTCGTAGCCTATAAGGCTATATAGCGCACTTCTTTATTACGGAGCCTAGTATTGATAGCTAGACGGCCACTCTTATTAGCGAGGCTAGTACTACCGATACCCTCGACGATTAGTAGATGAAGTTCGACAGCGGTAAGTAAGGTAAGAACGTTAAGATCCTTATCTAACGGGACGTCGACTTTCGGCCTAACCCCCCTCGACCGTAGGCACTAGAGCGTACGAGGCCCGCCGAGAGTTAGCGCCCGCGTGAGAGCATCGAGCCGTCGTAGGCAACGTCGGAAGATAAGCTACTAGACCTGCTAGACTAGAGAAAGAAGGTAGTCGATCTAACTAAACTTGCTAACACACTAGTCAAGCCTAAGCCCTCGCCTGCGAAGCCCTCGCCTACTAAAGCTATTAAGTATAAGCCTACCTCGCCGTCGAAGATTACTAGTAGGCTAGCATCGTTAGGGCCGGAGCCGAAGCTAGAGCCGCAGTCGGAGAAGCATACGTTAAGCGAGCTTAGCAGCGTAGTACTAGAGGACTTATAGGCTATGCAGGCTATACATAATAAGGTGGCTACTATACGTAAGCAGACGAAGCAGAGCAAGCGGAAAGTAGAGCTGCCTACTACTAAGCCGGTGAAGCCGAAGCGTTAGAGGAAGGTAGCGGTTATTAAACCGACAGATCGGATAACAAGGAGGGCGCTCTCGAAGCTAGATAGGTAGCGCCTCGTAGGTAGCCTCGCGGCTAGCCGCAATACTATGCGCGGTATAATGATTAAAGCGACAGCTTGCGGCATTGCTTAGTGTTGGCGTTAGATAGGGGTAGTATCGCCTCGCGGTTGCCTCGTAGTACGATTGCTATATAGGCGACAGGAAACAACGGCGGGAAGTAGTATTACCTTAGCTTAGCAAGTCTAATTAATGTCTCTCGCAGCCTCGCGGCCGACTCTTAGTACGACTCGCGCTATCTATCTTAAGCTTTCTTTAGCTTCTTAACCTCCTCGAAGGTAGCCTAGCTAATCTTGCTCTACGTATCGATTATCTCCCCCTACGCATTAAGCATCCGCAGGAGACGCGCCAACTCCTAGCGATTAGCTAACTCTAAGTACTGTATCTCTACTACCTTATTACGTAGCTCTAGCGCCGCATTATCCCCTCCTACTACCCCTTGCATTACCCCTTACATCTCGCTAGCCCTCTCGGCACGTAGCCTAGCAACCTTAGTACGCAGCCTAGTAACCTCGCCCCTTAGCTCGTCGATCCGATTAACAAGCTCGCTAACCGTCTTATCTAGCTCGTTAGCACGCAGCGCCTGCTGCACTAGCTACTCCTCTACCGGTACCGAAGCCTCCGTAACCGCTATACTAGCCGCGCAGCCCCCTCGCTAATTGCGCTTGCAATTAGTATAAGCCTTATCTGCTCGGTTCGTAAACACCGAGCACGCGTCCTCTACGATTAGCCTACTACTACGCTTCTCCCTTAAGCAATAGGCGTATAGATGCGCCGCAGCCTTACTATCGTCCGTCTCTATAATCCGACTAGCGTAATCAATCTTGCGGAGCATAGCTAGCTTCGCCTTCTGCTTATTAGCAGGCACCGCTAGCACCGCACTCTTTAGCTTATCCTATACCTACTACGAACAGTACTAGAATTTCGACGTGTCTTAGGTTTCCGGCCGGCGGAATTCAGCGAGGCTATAGCGAATCAGCAGCGAATCGAGAAATTAGGCGGGAAAAAGCATACCTCTATAGGGTAGCTATATCGCTTACTTAGTAATGGCTGTAGCGGTAGCTATTGTAGTAGCGGCTAATACTGCGACTTACGCTAACTTGTTCTAATGATTGCGAAGGTGTAGGGGCTAAGTACTTATATATAACTAGCGCGATTGTAACAATAGGAAGGTGCTACATTAAGAGAGTGTGTAAACAGAGTAATATAATGTAAAGTTAATGTAAGCCTCGCGGCGGCTTCGTACGTGAATAGGCTATGGCCTCGCATGTGACAGGGCGACACTGTAGCCAACATACTCAATAGTCTATAGCATTGGAGCGAGTGCGGTAGCGAAGCTGTTAGCGAGGCTATACAAGACTAGCGACGACGAGGTTAGTAGCGGAACACAATCAGAGCACAGGTGAGCCCTTGCTATTCCGTGACGCCTATGCCACGCGCTGTAAGTGACAGAGCATGCTGTAGAGTGCTAGAACAGACGAAGCCAGAGCTGGAAACGTGAGGTTGAATTAAGAGCTTTTGGTATATATGGCCCTCCGTCCTAAGCCGGGCGCCCAACCACCTCTGGAGACGCCGTTGCCTTGACGCGGTCAACACGGAGCCCGAGGTTCTCAAGATGACATCCCGTCACCCGGCGTCTTCAGATCACGCAGGCAACACTGCTGCCGCATGGCCCACATCACATCTCGGAACGACGGCCATGCAACAGTCACCTCTCCTCGCGCTCCCAGCCGAGCTGCGTATCAGGATCTACCAGCTGGTCATACTGGACGGCCTTCACCACTTCCCCGAGCCCGTCAGTCGCCCGCCTCTCCTAGACGTCTCTAGACAGCTTAAGCGAGAGTACTCGGACATCTTCTACGGCAGCGACTGTATCAAGCTGGCCGCCTACTACAGCGACACGGATTCCTCGGCCGAAATCCAGGCCCGGGCAGCCAAGCAGTCCTTCCTCCGACAGAGCACCTTCGCCGACCTGTCCGATTCCCACAGTCTGGCCAGTGCCCGGCGGCACTGTCAGACGGTCTACTATGATGGCAAGAATGCGCAGCAAGGCATCTTGACTGTGCAGACGGACGTGGGGTTCAGGCGGTGGCAATACACTCCGGGGGGCTGCTGAGCATTGCCCATGCGCATGTATGACATCCCGACATGGTGGCATTGGGTTGTACGATGGACTGTTATCAGTACAGCCTGTTCCGCCTCCAAAAGCCAGCGAGCGCATCTTCGGATTCGGCTTCCTGGCCATCATCGCTGAGGCCGGCAGATCCCTCACCGAGAACGTCCCTGCCCGTCGTCAATGCTCCGATTGGAGTGAACAAGCTTGGCGCAGATATGGACCCGCTCGGAATGTGAGACACCGCCGCTTCGGAAAGCATGAACTCGGCCTGCGTGTGGTAGACGTTGGGCACCTCATCATCATCATAGCCAACGGCAGCTTGTTGAGAAGCCATACGATCTGCGAGAGCGAAATCCTCGGCTTGTTGCGCATTGGCATACACATGCTGGCCAGCGTGTGGGTCTGCCCGAGCGTGATCGAGCATTTCACCCTCATCGTCGGCGAGGTCGAAGGCACGTGAATCTGCAGTGCGGAGTATTGGTTGTTGATGAGTGGGCCGCGTGCGGGATAGTGGTGCTCGATCTCTTGGGCTTTCGCGTCGATCATGGCGAGGTCGGATGCCACTCAAGGGCTGCAGGGTCCGTTCAGGTAGTCTTGGGCCCACCCAAGCTTCAGTCGATAGCCGTCGCGCTCGTTGGGAAGCGTGCGGTGGAGGAGATGCCTGCCGGGTGATAGCCGTGACGTTGAGAAGTGAAGGTAGGGTGCTCTGTTCGACGGAGTAGTTCGGCGGACGTTCTGCTACCGCATGCTGGGCTTTGCGCAAAAGCTTGCTGATTGGGGTTGAACTCCGAGGAGGCTGGTTCTCCTTTCCACGACGTTGCAGCTGGTCAATAGTGTCATCGGTAGGATGGTCTTCGCGTGCAAGCGTTGCTCTTTCAGTCGTGCAACGGATGCGCAAGATGTCTGACGTGTGATGGCTTGGGGTGCCCGATGAACTGAGGTCTCTCCCGCGCTCCAGGGCGGCCACGGGTGGCTCCGAGGGCATAGCTTGTGGAAGAGACTGTAAAGTACTTTTGTGTGTTGACCTGGCGCCTGGTCTCTGGTCGTGTTCCTCGGGAGGTTTGTAGTCCTCAACGACAGGTCCGGTCGCTCTCCGTGACGCACTCCACTTCCCTGGCTTTGCAGATGTGAGGTGCTTCGAATGCCTTTCGCGAGTCAAATGGTCTTGGTGAATACCTTGTTCAAGTGATCCCACCCCAACATACTCTGCATCATGTTTAGTGCGCAGCGCTCGTTGACGGCCCACACCAACGTGCTGCCCGCTTGCGCTGGGTTCCACCGTCGCCCCATGCTCGATTGACTCGGACCAGGAGTAATAGCTCGTAGGTGATTTCGGCCGGGCTTTCATGTGCCGATCCTTGGTGCTAGAGCCCAAGTACGGCTTGCCTGGGGAATCGCCAGGTCGCCCAATGGCGCCTTGGTTGGCGTTTGCGAATTGTCGCGGTTGATGAGCTTTCCTCGACGCCCCTGGCTCAGCATCAGTCTTCGGAGGTTGCACCTCTGCGTGAACGTCTTGTGCGAAGTAGGCAGAGATTCCCTCCTCGCGCTTGCGCTTATCATCCTTCTTAGTCCTGGTGCGCCCATGTCCTGCGGCAGGCTCGTCCTGGTGGTCCTTTGGCTTCTGCAGGAAGCGCATCTCGTTGAAAACCGGGTCAGGCACTGGAATCAAGTCAGCCCCAATGGCGGTGTCATGCAGGGCTGAAGATGCATACACGCTGCGCCTCGTCCGACCACCTGTGCAGACGCGCGACCATGCTTGAAGAGACCAGCATTATTGACATCAGGCTTCAACTGCAAGGATGGTCAGCCTGCATTAGCACGTCGGGAGGCATACACAAGACTCACGGTCAGGCGGCTGCTCTTGGGCCCGTTTTTGAGATGGAAGCTCTGTACCAGGCCTGTCGTTCGCCCTCCATCGCCACTGCGGTGTGACTTGCGGCGTTTGGTGCCCTCTCGCGGTCCAACTTCATCCTGATGCGTTTTGGTCTTTGCTTCGTAGCGGTCGGGCTTCGTCTTGTGGCGCGCTCGCTTCTCGTACGTCTTGGCTGCGCGCTGTCCTTCCTGGGATTCCGCACTCGACCGTCGGCGCCGGCCACTGCGTCCGACGTGTCTGCCAGCGTCGTGGCGGACATCATCGGACGAGTGCGCGCGGTTGGGTGTCCGGGCGCGCTCGTGGTGCGGCTGCTGCAGCACAAGTAGGGAGCTGTCGCTGGATGCACGCTTCCGTTTGCGGTGTCGCTTGCCGACATGCTTGACTGTCGCGTGCGGCGGGGCGTCTGGGAAGGTTGGATGCTCCGGCTGCTCAGGCGGCTCACGATCGGCTGTCTTCTCCAGCCAGCTATGGATGTCCATGTCGTACAAGTCTGCTTGGCCAATCGCGGTCCGTGCCTGCGCTCCCCGGCCCCTGGGATCTTCCGGCAGATGGTGTGGTCGCACACGAGGTCAAGAAGGTCGAGGTTGACCAGGTCACAGCACTGCATGTATGTCAGCCACTTGTCGGGGATGCAGGCGACAGGTCACAAATTGTGAGGAAAGTGATGGCGAGGAAGGTGCGACGGGAGCTGCCGGACGATGGTCCTACTTGCCAGAGCACTTCGGCTTCATCAAGCATGCACGTATGCACAGTCATCTGATGGGAAGAGGGTTTCCATGTCGAGAACCACGAGACCGAGATGTGCGCCTGTCTGCGAAGAGAGCGGGCAGATCATTCTTGCAAGACGGCTTCGTTCGTACCGAGCATAGCCATACCACTCTTCAGTTGAGAGTGTGGTACTCTGCTTGTGTACCCGCCTGTCGCTTCCTGCAGCTGAGCAAGCCTACGAAGTATCGTGCCGACGTTGGCCCATGATGACCCTCTCTCATGGCTCTGTCATCTGGGGGCGCCTGCTCGGGACTGCTCTTGTTCCCCAAACGTTGTCCTATGTTGCGCGATGGACCGGGAGATGGTCTCCCCGCCAAGCAAGATCTGAGAGCGTGGAGCCGCGGCTGATGGAATCCGCGCTCGCGTCATGAGATGCGGTCCCAATTGGCCCTCACCAACCGCGCTGCATGCGCGAATCTGGGAAGACGACGAGCCAACGCCGGCCTCGCGATGACGGCCTCACCGGTGTATGACAAGGGTGGCCGGCTGATGCGCGGGCAGAGGCGACAACCATGGTCCTCGCGCATCCCAGCTGCATCCGAGCATGCATAAGGCGGGCTCCACACCCTTAGCAGCCGACTCGGAGCCCAATGGCGAGATCGGCTGGCCCGCTAGCACCAAGGCGAACCGCATGTTGCTGCTGGAACGGGACGCGGAACAGCTTGGGTCGAGGGCAATGGGCGGATAGGAGCGCGGTGGGGGCACATCATTCGTGCGAGCTCGTGCAAGCTATCCGCGCCCCGAGCCAGTCACAGCGCGCGACGCGACCAACATTTCCCTCGCTGCACCCAAGCAGGCCCGTCTCCAGCGACCCACCATGCAGCTGGCGGCCGGACTCACGCTTGCCTTACGCCCACCCCATCCTCCGGCAGCCGTGGGTGCGTCCGGCGCTGTATCGAGATGGATGGCTTGCAGTGGTGCTACCATGAGGGGCTTGCCTTTCGCCCCTCTATCTAGACGAGATCCCCAGACCCCATCCTTCCTTCTCGGACACTGCTACCATCTCGCCCGACCTCGTGCCTCGCGTGAGCTTGTTTGTTCTGCCCATCGGTGGCTGTGGTGTGTTCGTACGCAGATCGCTGGATCCTCCAGTTCATCACTCGGTCAGTTCACTCCCCTGCAATCCATCACTTCACCTCCATCCATCATCAATCACTTCGTGGAAAACCTCGAGCTTCATTAGCGCCTCCACCCACGTGCTAGCCCGCCGCGCCGCACGCATGACGACTTGACGATCAGCTGCCTGATTTGCACCTTCCTCGTTCCAACCTTTTCCGAACGTTGACCCTGACTGAACCTAGCCAACAACACCAACCTTGCGCAGAAAGAAGACAGCCCCCACGATACAGACGGCCGTGAGATCAGTGAGAAGAGCGTGAAGACAAGTCTGTCCTTACCTGGAGTAGACGCCTGACAATGTCCAAGCTATTTATCGGGTGCGCAGACACATGGCGCACGCTCGCATGCGCACGGACACGGGCTGACACTGCGGCAGTGGCCTCGCATGGCACACCGACGACCAGACCCTGCGCCAGAAGTTCGAGGAGTTCGGCCAGGTTGACGAGGCTGTGAGCGCGCGAAGCATGTCGACGATGTCTTTGCACCGACTGACTTGGCCATAGATCGTCGTCAAGGACCGAGATACCGGGCGTAGTCGTGGCTTCGGCTTCGTACGCTTTGCGGAGGATTCGGCTTCCGATGCCGCCATCGCAGCTATGAATAACGTTGAGTTCGATGGTCGCACGATCCGCGTCGACAAGGCTTCCGAGCGTGCGCCGGGTGGCGGTGGAGGAGGCTTCGGCGGCGGTCGCGGTACACTCACCCACCATTGGATATGCTCGGAGTATGCTGACAATCTTCACAGGCGGCGGCGGCGGCGGCTACTCCGGCGGTGGCCAGGGCGGCTACGGCGGAGGCCAAGGCGGTTACGGCGGTGGCCGTGGCGGCGGCGGCGGCGGCTACCAGTCTCAGGGTGGCTACGGTGGCGGTCAGGGCGGATACGGTGGTGGAGGCGGGGGTGAGCAATGTCATCTTCATGAGGTCCACGAAGTCGCTGAAGCTAACATTGTATAGGCTACTCCGGCGGTGGTGGCCAGCAAGGTGGCGGTGGAGGATGGCGTGGCGGCCAGCAAGGCGGCGGAGGTGGATATGGCGGCCAGCAGGGCGGGTACAGCGGTGGAGGTGAGTAAATTGGTTTACTCCTTCCATTGCTGCTACGGGGCTGCGATGTCAGTGCTGCGTCGATGACGGCTCTTGAGCGTCATGAGTTCTCGGACCTTTAGCTGACAATTCTCAGGTGGTGGCGGCTACCAGCAGCAGAACGGCGGCGGCGGCCAGCAGGGCGGCTGGTAGGAGGCAGATTGGTGTCTCACCAGAGCTTGCTTCCGTGGGATGAAGATGGCCGACTGGCAAAAGCGACCTGCGAGAGACTGAATCATTGCTCCTTCGGCCTTCACAGGCTGGAGATGAAGCATCGGCTATCTGGTTTCATATGTTAGCATGGGACATCGGCAGAGAAAAGTGTGCTCCGGGTTCTGGCTCGAGATTGCTTCACCTCATGATACCCTTAGCTGCAGCAGAGAATAGTGTTGTGCCCTCATGCCCACGCGACTACGTGATCACCATTGGATGTGACAGCGCCGCTTTCGACTACGAGCGAAGGACTCAATGCGTTGGATGCGCGTACGAGTGCGTGCCCTAGACAGACAAACATAGGCTTAAACGGCTCAGCCCTGCCACTGTTACAGATCGACCCTTAGTGTAACAACAGGGTTGTTGATCGTGAGATCCGTGCATTCAGCCTTGTCGCCGCCGCCCCGCGCCCCCGTTGTAGATCTGGGGCAGACGAAGCCAAAGCTCTAAATTTCACATGTCAGGTCTACAAAATAAATTCCGCGAATGGACTTGATCGTCGTCGACATCCATACTTGATGTGACGCATCCTACTCTGAAGTGGTGATTACATAAGCCGACCACGAGCAACATGGCAGCCACTACTGCCCCCGGACCACTCAAGTTCACAGGCTCAAAGTACCTCGTCCAGCGTCTGGTCCTAGCCACACTCACCGGCCGAGCGATCCGCATCTCCCAGATCCGGCCCTCGTCGCATACCTCGCCGGGCCTGGCGCCGCACGAGGTCTCCTTCCTGCGCCTGCTGGAAGCGATCACGAACGGCTCCCAGATCGAATTCTCCTACACCGGCACCACGGTGCTGTACAGACCCGGCCTGATCGCCGGCGGCACGGCGGGGTACGGCGCGCAGGGCGGCGCGATCAGGCATGAGCTGCCGGCTGAGTGCCGGCGAGGCGTGGCGTATTTCCTCATCCCGCTCTGCCTGCTTGCGCCGTTCTCCAAGGCGCAGGTGAATGTGCTGTTCGCGGGACCGGGCGTCATCACGTCGAGCACCGAGACGGGGGACGTGAGTGTGGATACGGTGCGCACGGCGATCCTGCCTCTGTTCAGACAATTCGGCATCGAGCGAGATCTCGAGCTGAGAATCCTGAGACGCTCCAACACGGGAAGAGATGGCCGAGGTGGCGGAGGCGAGGTGCAGCTCGTCTTCGGACACCAGGTCCGGCTGCCGAAGACGCTGCACTTGATGAGTGCTGGGAGAGTCAAGAGGATCAGAGGCGTGGCATACTCGACCGGAGTAGCGGGAGCGAACAACGCCCGCCTGATCGAAGCCGCGAGGGGCGTGCTCAATGCCGTCGCGCCGGACACCTACATCTTCTCGGACGTCTCGTCCGCGCCCTTGGTGCCGGCGCCGACGCGGGAGAACTCGGCCGCGAAGCGCAAGACGGGCCTCGGCTTCGGGCTGAGCTTGGTGGCGGAGACGAACACGGGCGTGCTGTACTCGGCCGACATCGCCAGTCCGCCAGCGGGCGGCGAGACGCCGGAGGATCTGGGGAGGAAGTGCGCGTACCAGCTCCTGGAGGTCGTGGGGCAGGGAGGCTGCGTGCCGAGCGTGGCCGCGTCGACGATGCTCACGCTCATGGCTATGGGGAGTGAGGACGTGGGGCGCATCACAGTGGGAAAGGATGTGCTCGGATCGGAGCACGTGGTGCAGCTGGCGCGAGATCTGCGCGCGTTTGGCATGAGCGGATGGGGTATCAGAGATGGCGAGGAAGAGGATGAGGTCGTACTCAGCATTGTTGGCAAGGGAGTGGGCAACGTCGGGAGGAAGATCGCTTGAGAGTGTCTGCCTCATGGACTGCTGACGGATGTGACCTTTCGTCTCGGCCCTTGGCTCCTCATCAGCTCATCGCGGTTATCCGGGCCACGCTGTGGTACGAACACGCTTCCGCAGTCCCAAGACCACAGGCGCCAGCCGATGGTCGCGCCGGAAGTCTTATGGACGACTGCCATTCATAGGACGCCCTGGATATGCGCATCGTCTCTTGATGGACGCGCTACAAAGCATGCTCGCTGCACTAGATGCGTAGCAGTGGCCCTGACAGCCGGCCCGAGCCTCGTGGCGAGAGGCATGATAGCGCTGGCTTAACGGTCTGTCCGGCATTGGAGCGCGGGTCCGCTGAGGTGTAAAGCACCCTGCCAAGTTTAGGGACGATACGCTGAACAAGATGCGCATCTGGCGCCACCTCATTTACGCAGCTGGGATATACAGCTTCGAGTCACCAGCGGCGAGGAAGGGAAGCAGTGACTGGTGCGACAGGATCTAGCATCCATGCAATCCCATCATAACATCTGTCTGCATCGTCACCCGAAAGTCGAGCATTTCGCACTTGATACTCCCACATGCCTCTGGCCGTCCACATCAAACCCCCAAAGCGCCTTCGCTCGCTCGGAGGCAGTCCCGCAGGAACCATGATCCCGCCCAAACCGCAGCCCCCAGCATCTCGTGCCACAAGGGCCGCCGCCGCCAGTGCCTCACGCCCTCATCAAGTTGGCATACACCGTGACCTTCTCCACATCCAAGCCCTCGCCCTCCTTCCCTCCCCCGCCCACCCTCTGCGCCGCAA
The DNA here is from genome assembly GCA_033119285.1 of Teratosphaeriaceae sp. CCFEE 6253. Taxonomy (NCBI): domain Eukaryota; kingdom Fungi; phylum Ascomycota; class Dothideomycetes; order Mycosphaerellales; family Teratosphaeriaceae; species Teratosphaeriaceae sp. CCFEE 6253. The sequence goes on from JAWDJV010009847.1 coordinate 11,126, forward strand.
CCTCGACCTCCACCCGGTTGACGCCTTGCATCAAGCTGCCCTCATACACGTGCGTCCTCCGCCCCGTCTCCGCGAAGAACTTGGTGTCCCTCTGATTCAAGCGTACGCCATTGAGCGTGACGAACAGCTTGTAAGGCCGGCCTGTGCTCAGCTCCCTGCTGATCGTGGGGCAGATCTGCAGGAAGTAGTGGCTGTTCGGCAGCGTCAGAGTGGTGCTCTGCTGCGCGAGTGTCGGGTGAGGCGGGATGGCGATGCTGAAGCGTTTCGGGATCGGGAGCTGGGGGTGCGTGGCCAGGCTGACGGTGGGGAGGAGGGCTTGCTCGAGCGGGTAGGTGCGGGTGGCGATCGGCGGGAGCAGGCCGGGCGCGGTGTAAGTGTAGCTGCTGACAAGTGGCTGCGAGGGATGCGGGCTCCCGCTTGGTGGGCGCATGGAGGGCGGCGGCATCATGCCGTTGGTTTGCGTTGCGGGTATGGCGTTACTGAGCGCTGGTGACTGGCCTGGAAAGCGCTCGGGCTTGACTGACATGCCTGGTGGCGAGCCTGCGAGGCCACTGCTTGCTGGTCTGAGGTCCGAGCTCGAACGCGCCAGTCCATTGGTGATAGGTGGCGGTTTGCTGTGTTGGCCGTTGGCGCCAGCGGCAACAGCCAACTTCTGTCGCGCCAGAGCCTCATTGTCGACATGCACGCCAGCCGGTGCCGGGGAGTTGCGGTGTTGAGATAGATTCAGGGTGACCTTCGGCTTTGGCCCCCCCAGCTTGATCTTTGGTCCCGCTGGCTCGTCGACCTTTTCTCGTGCTTCGACTAAAAGTGACTTGAGGTGGTCCTGCACAACGTCAGCATAGGCGCGGCAGCGTGGCGATCCCAAGCATACTTTGAACTCATTAGCCAGCGAGAACATGTCGCTGTCGTCATCATTGTACTCCTGCGCGTTCCGCCAGATGAAGCTCATCTCTTCTTCAAAAGCGTCCCAAGTCTTGAAGTCGGAGACTCCAGTTGGCGGCGCTCGGCCGTGCTGCCCACGGCAGCGCTTCCCTACACCTTTCAGAGACACTGGGTGCTTGATGAGCTGGTAGTAGTCTTCAAGCTTCCGGGTTGGCAGATTGCCGAACGGCTGGTAGATCTCAAGGCCTCTGAATGGATGTCAGCAGCTTCTGGGGGTTAAGACTGGCACGCCAACTCACTCTTCGTCAGTGTAGTGGATGAGATACGTGATGATCTTCAGCTGCGCCTCCTGGAAAGAAGTGCCGGCGAGATCCAGTGCCTCCCCTCCGCCGCCATATCCGCCGTCTTCGTCTCCAGTCGTGGCGCTAGGAGCCATGGACTCTTTGCGATCCGACGGTGCCTCTGATGCTTTGGTGGCTGGAGCAGTCGATGCTCGCCGCTTATCATTCTCCTTCATCACCGGGTCACTCTGGAGCTCGTCCTCGTCATCGTCCGAATGCGTTCCATCCTGCACCGGTCCACCGTTTGTGTGTGGAATCGGCGTGGGAAAGCTTGTATAGTCCGGATCTTGGGCATACTGCGGGTTGTGCTGCTTCATGAAGTTGAAGACCAACTTGCGTATCCGTTCGGCATCCTCGTAGATATCGCTCTTGGGTGCATTGTAGTCTTTGGCGTTCTGGACCATCCGCCTCAGGTCGCTTTCCAGTGTGGTCACGGTCGGGTATGCATCGCGGATCAGCTTCGCTTCGATGGTGTCGAAGGCGACGGGCAGCTGCGTGATCTCGTAATAGTCCGGTAGCTCATCGCGCGGTGGGAGGGTGAGGAACTGTTCGGCGATGCAGTGTCCTTTGCTGGCCGGAGGTCAGCCAATCCTCTGCGTGACGGGTACTCACGGTGCGCATGCCGTGGCAGCTTTGTACGTACGTCTTGTCCTTGGACGCGCGCAGCTGGGTGAGCAGCCGCTGCCCAAGCTCCTGCACATGGCTCTTTGATGGCGGTGCGCTTTTGGAGTTCTGCGCGGATGCTCACCTGGTCAGCGTGGGTCCACGCGTGCGACTTGTTGCGCATGGAGATGCAGTGGCAGGGGCGCGGAGTATGACGGAGGAGCTGTGGTGGGCTAAGGTAGGTGGTCGCGGCGCGCATCCTCGTCTGCTTCTCAATGCATCGCATCATCCGAACCGCTGCACCTGCCACCAACAACACACCGCGCTGGACGGCCACCGGGACCACAGCCTCGCAGTCCGCGACATGCAATTCGAATATGCTTTGGAGAACGAGACCAGGAGGGTAGGAGACGCGCGCGACGTACCAGCAACTTGATCTTCTTCGACGCGCTCGCTGCGTCAGAAGAGGGCGTCTCAGGCGCGTGGAGGGCCTTCCTTTTCCTCCCGCCTTCCATGACTGGCGGAACCTGGGCTCGACGACTGGAGTAGCAGCTCAGGATTATCCGCCGGATATTGACTTCTGCATGCGACGGCAGAAGGGGGTGAGTGGAGATGGCGCGTCCTATCACCACATCCACCCACCACTCGCTCGGTCCAAGGTGGTGGGCTGGCCCGTGCGGCTGCCGAGACACAGTCACGTGACTTCGTTCACATCGCACGAACAATCTGCCTTGCATCGCTCCATTGTCATACCTTCGCGATGGAGGATTCGGTTCAGAAGTCGCACATGTGCACGTATACACTTGCGGATCTACACCTCATAACCTGGCCTTCTCATCCTTCCTCTCGCCATCCAACTTCCTCATGAATTCCTGTATAAAGTCGAACCCCATCTCCCCAAACGGCTTCATCTGCGCCGCATAGTCTCCCGCCTTCTCGCTGCTCGCCTGCCGGAGCGCATACCTCGCCGCGATCCCCTGCATGATCACACTCCCGCGGTAGATGTTGAAAGAGTCCGCCCACGTCAGCTCCGTCGCCGCGACTGTCCAGCCCACCACGCCCTCGTACCAGGCCACGCATTCCTCCTTCGAGGGCATGCCGGGCGTGGCGCCTGGCACGAACGCCGGGTTCGCGCGTCCGACTGATCTCGCTTTCTCTGATCCCGCCGTTGTGAAGGGCATGAGTAGATTCGTGAGATCGCTCAATGGGTGCCCGATGGTGGCCATCTCCCAGTCCAGGATCCCAATCACGTATGGCTCCTCAGGATGGAAGACCATGTTGTCGATCTTGTAATCCCCGTGCACAAACGTACTCCGGTCCTTTGGCTGGGTATCCTGCTGCCCAAAGAACGCCGTCATCTCATCGTAATGCGGGACCTTGCCGATCGGGACCTTCGTCTCGACATCGACGGCTTTCGCCTGCGCCTCGGAGATCGTGGCAAAGGTCTTGAGCTGGCGGTTGTAAAAGTTGCTCGCTCTCCCAAAGTTCTCCAGTCCCACGCTCGCCGGCCCAACGGAGTGGAACTTCGCCAGTGTCTGCACAGCACTCTGCCACATCGCTCTTCGGTCCTCTGCACTCACGCCCGGAAGCGCGGGGTCCTCGAAGATACGGCCACCCAGGAAGCTCATGATGTAGAATGCGGTGCCCACGATCGAGTCGTCTTCGCAGAAACACAATGCTTTCGGGACCGGCACCGGCGTGTTCTCGAGAGCATGGATGATGCGATATTCGCGGTCGACTTGGTGCGCGGTCTTGGAGAGCAGCTTGCCTGGGGGCTTCTTGCGCATGACATATTTGCTGCCGTCCGAGCGGGAGGTAAGGAGGTATGTTGGGTTGGACTGGCCGTAGCCGAACTGGATAAAGCGGTCTCGTCAACATCTCCAAAGCAGATCTGGACGGGAATCAGTGGTGTGCGGACCTGCTTGACGTCGAGTGGAGTCGGGATCGCCGGGACGTTCTGCTGGATGTATTGCTCCAACTTCGCCACGTCGATGGGCTGGCGTATGGGTCCTGCCATTATTTGTGTCTTTTGCCTCCCAGAGGAGTGCTGCGCGAGCCGGACTACATGGCAATGGTGGGCAATGGCACCTGATGTTGAAGCCGCAATGCCAGCGCTGGAGCCGAGGTGGTCGTTTGACTCGTGCCGCATGCGCTGCCCCTCTCGACAAGAGCGAGGTATTGTATTGCAGTAAGGGAGAATTCATTTACAAACCTATAGATTAATAGTGATCATTGCAGCGACGACATGGCATCAGACGTGATAAGACCATCGAGCTCGATAGTTGGGATGTCCAGATTGATCTGTATTCTGCCGAAAGAACTTCACGTCCACATCATCGCATTCCAAGTATCTCATCCAAGGTCACCTCCACGCCGGCGCCCCCTACATCGCCCGCCTCTTTCCAGAACTTACTCAGATGCCTTGCCCCCGAATCACAGAGGATCGTCGCCACCCTCGCCTCGGCCGCTCCCCTCCCACCATCTCTCAGCTGCTTGGCCACAACAGCGGCAGCGACGCAGTTCACCGCACTGCTCGCTCCAACAAACAGACCCTCCTTCTCCACCAACCACCGCGCCATCATCATCGCCTGCTCATCCGTGACCTTGACAGCGTCATCGATGAGATGCAGTCCTGCGCAGAGATTTGCAGTCAGGCGGTTGATGCCGACCCCTTCGACGATGGAGTCGACCTGGTGTCTACGGCGTGTTCCTTCG
>JAWDJV010009848.1:0-15660 GCA_033119285.1 Teratosphaeriaceae sp. CCFEE 6253
CACCCGCCGAACGGCACCTCGGGCGACGCCAATGCGCCCCGCTTCGCCAACTACCTCGACCCGGAAACCCTCTCCCCAGTCGGCGATGGTCTCCCGGAGAGCATCAACATGATCGTCCCGCAGGACTGCGGCGGCTTCAACCTCGGCAGCTTCTTCGTACGGCGATCGGCGTGGACCGACCGGCTGCTGGACGTCTGGTGGGACCCCGTCTTTTACGAGCAGAAGCACATGGAGTGGGAGCACAAGGAGCATGACGCGCTGGAGTACCTGTACACTAATCAACCGTGGGTGCGGCCGCATGTTGCGTTCGTCCCGCAACGTCTCGTGAACGCGTTCCCGAACGGCGCGTGCGGGGATGACAAAGGTGTACCTGCGCCTGGCGGCTGTACAGGCAGCAAAGGTGTCGCGCTCCTGCAACATGGCGGCGAGGGCAATGAGGAGTGCGGCGTTGCGGGCGTGCATTACCAGGAGAGCGAGAGAGACTTCTTGGTGAACATGGCGGGATGCGAGTGGGGCCGGGACTGCTGGGGCGAGATGTACAACTTCCGCCAACTCTCCAACCGGCTGAATCGGAGCCGATGGGAACGGTTCAAGGATTGGTGGGCAGAGAGCCGGCAGGCGAAGGCCGAGAGGCTGAAGAAGGAGGAGGACAAGAAGAAGGTCTAGCCGCCCTTCCCTGTACCTGCTATACCCGAGAACTGGGAGGACGGAGATGCGTCCGAGGAGTGGTGGGAGTGGTATGGAGATCTGGATGAGGTATGAGTGGGCCTGTTGCGTGCGGTTGATTGGTCGCGGGCGAGAACGACGCGCAGCGAAGCGCAGGGCCGGGACACCATGGATCGACAATGGACTGGATTTGACAACTTGCATAGCTCGTTCTGTTTGGCTCGGCGTGGCTTTGCCTGTGGCGTTCCGGGCCAGGCCGTCATTTGGCGGCTGGCTGGGTTGTATTGATCACGATGCAAGGCATATATACCATTGCTATGCTGTGCTTCAGTGACGGGTTCAAGCGGCATTGCGCGGCAGACTCGGGAGCGTGGGGGCTCGATTGTAGAGATAGATGGGGCACCGAAAACTGAAAGATGATTGTTCAACGTTCTCGCAGGGCCGTGCTGCATGATCACCCACGAGTGTGTGCGGGTGTGGCTTCTTGATTAGCGGTCTGTCGTTGCGAATACAGTCCTTATGCCCTCTGCATCCTGTTGCGAGTCCATAGCGCCTACCGGTTCTCGGACTCGCTCGGTAGTACCGAGATGAGAGTCTGAGCCAGATGTGCCAGTCCTGTGAGCAGAGAACATAATACAGCGGCGGGCCCTCGTGAGCCGCATCGAAAGCGAATATACTACAATTGCACCTGGATCCTATCCTCTCAGAGCGCAGGCGCAGCACCAGTGGGCCCGCTCGGCGCTCCTTGTGTTAGCAGCTAGATGCAAGTCAGCGATCAATCTCACCATCCCTCCCACACTTGCGACCGAGCACGTACACCTTGCGCGTTCTGCTGCATCCGCATCTCCCGCTCCATCTCCTGCACCTGCTGCTCCTCGCTGAACGCCAACGCCCATGGCACGCCCAGCAGCAGCGCAGTCGTGCTCAGCACCCACAGCGCACTCCCACTGAAGCTCGCCGCTCGCGTGCCCCACGAATAGCCGGTCGACGCTGCGCTGGATAGGCTCTTGCGGTAGGTCGGGGGGACGATGTCTTTCAGGGCCGAGATGCGGTCGAGGAGCGTCTCATCGAAGGTGTCGTCGTCCTCGACGTCAGAGACTTCCGACTCTACAGCTCGTTAGTGCGTGCGGACTGCTGTCCCGTGCCGATGGAGCCTGACCCTCATCGGTATCCCACTCATCTTCATCGTCCTTCGTCGGGCCGGGCTGCGCTGCGTTCAGCTCCTCATCCGGGACTTCCTCGAGCTTGACCATGTTGATGCGATTCCTGAACGAGTGCGCGGTTGGAATCACTGGCGAGGGGTCAAGAGATGGATGGATGAACTGATGTTTCTCCTGGCGCACAAAAGTGTCAAGGAGCTCGAGCCACGCTCGAGGCTCGGCTGTATCCGAAGAGCCGCATACGTCAAAAGCTGGTAACGACGGGACGGGACCTGGACAGTTCCAACTTTCGGAGGCGGCGCGGACTCTCAGCAGAGTCGACAACGACAGCAACGTCGAAAAACTGAAGATGTCGCGACCGACTATCACGCCAGCCAAGCCCTTCGCGAAAGACGTTCAGGAGGTTGTGACTCTACAAGACATCACCCATCAGATTATAAGTATGCCAATGATCTACCCGACATGTACAGACTGTGCCACTGTGGCTGATTGTGCGACTACCCAAGCCAACGCCGAGGTCCTCTTCCCCCGAGAGCAGGACCTCAAGGTGATTTCTGCCCAGGTACCGACGGGCCTGATGCACTACGCATCGCTTGTCGCCAGCGATCCAAAGTCGGCAAGCGTCCACAATGTAGGCAGAAGCCATGAACGACATGGATTGGCTCATCAATTGATCCCCAAGCAGGAATACAAGATCGTCCTGACGGGCCCAGGCGAGAAGACCCGGCGCGACAGCATGATGAAGCTGCTTGAGGAGACCGAGCGTCGGGCGGCGAAGCAGATCTTGAAGAAGTGACTGACCGCAACCAAGGTTCCAGGCATTGCGTACATAGATCATAGATCGGCCTGTCCCTTAAGCATGTGTGTTGTACAATGAACCCAGATCAGCTGGCCGGAGCGCCTCAGCAGGAGTCCCTTCTGGTTCGATCGTGACAAAGCAGGGCTGCGAAGAATCGTAACAGGGAGCCCTGCTGACTGAGTACGCAAACCTGTGGATCGTGCCAGCTGCATAGCCCGTGATGGGGGGCTCCATGCCGTGGAAGGACGCATTGCCCTCCTCAGGAAGCTGAGATGGCATGCGCAATTTGACCCAGGCACGGGGTACGATTGAGCTGGCGGCGACCAGAGAGCCCGGCAGTCGCTCAAGGATCAGCTGCTTGGCATGATGATGCAGAGGGCGCCCATCTGATGGACCGGAGACCTGGACCGGCCAGGCCTCCTACCGATCAATGCAGTCTCGAAAATGCTGAGCATCAAGGGTTCTGCACGCGGCCGACTTCGTAGCATTTTCCGATGGCCACGAAGTCTTGGCAAACACTCATTGGCAAAGATAGTGGTCAACGCGGAATCAGCAGAGTCCTGATCTTCTCGATTCTTTTGGTCGCGGAGTCCAGCTTCTCCAGCCTCCGCCGGCGATCACCGTCCCGCTGATCTAGGATCTTGACCCTCCGTCGAAGCTCCGTGTTCTCCTGGTGCAGGGCTTGGGAGTCTCCAGCTGCGTCTCGCGCGGAAGCTCGGCGCTCCACATCCTGCAGCTTGAGCTGAAGAGCCGCCGTCTCCTGCCTCGCACTGGAGACCATCTCGTTGGCCTCCTGGAACAGGGTCGCACTCAGCTCCTCAACCTCGGCCTCGAGAGACTTGATCTTCTTCTCCGCTGATATGCGCTGCGTGCGCTCCTTTCCCACCTCGCCTTCCAACTCCTTCTCTCGAGCGTTGCCTGGCACGCCGTTGCTGGCCGGAGAGGCTTTGCGCGAGTGCATGAGAGAGCCAAAGCGGGACAGGGTGGGCCTGTCAGAAGCAGCGGGTGTCTGCGCCGCCTCGGCATTGTCGTCTGTGCCGTTATTGCGGCGCTGCTGCTGGCGTAGCTGCGCTTGGAGGACGCGTATCTCGTTCTCATAATCGGCGAAGCGCTGTGAGGCATTGTTCGCCCTTTCAGCGAGGACCCCGACTTCCTCCTCCAGCTCCTTAACCCTCACCGCATCGCCCGCGGTCTCCATGCCAAGTCCAGAGTCGTGAAGGACATGCATACCGGCTGCTGGTGCGCCATATTGGGCCATGACACGCGGTCGTAAGCATACACGTCGTCCAACGACGACGACATTAGAACTTGCGACAGGAGCTGGCAAGGTGGCATGTCGCGTGCAGTGAAACGCTCGGCTGCTAGCCCTGAGGCTCGACTTAAGCTTGGCAGGGTCCTGTCGGCTCTAGGAGGGCCAGCTCCACCGTGGAGCACGTGTCAGGGTGTGTGGCGTGCGAAATGCGAGTCAATCTTGGACGGAACATCTCGGGAGCAGCAGCGACGCAAACCGCTGTTCACGAAGATGGAACGGTGCCGAAACTGCCGAAGCATGTCACACACAGCCGAGCCGAGCGCTCGTCGTCGGGATGCCGGATGCCTCGGTGACCATGACCTAGCAATGTAACCGCTTTGGCTCGGAGACTTTGTGCATCGCGAGGCTCCGTGAGCAGGCCGCATGTTCATCAATTCCCTTGATGAATGCGCGTTGCAGGCTTGCAGACAAGTCTTCATCGCGAGAGTGAGTGTAATTATCCTTAGGAAACATGAGGCATGAGATGGGCGCTGCCAGTGGATGGACGGCTCCCAACACTGGTGGGCATGCGTGGACTGCGAGGCAGAGTCAAGCGGTCGTGGAGTGTGGACGGCGGGAACGGGAGACCATGTAGCTCTAATTGGCTGCGGAGTCTCCGTTTCACGACCTCCCACCCACTGTCCTGTACAAGGATTCGTACATGTAGTGGAGATGAGATGTACGGCCGGAGCTGGAGGCACCTCCGCCGAATCGTGGCGCTCATTTTTGCTTCGCGGCAGATCGTGGGGTCCTGCAGTAGCGTCGCCTTACCGCCCCGGCAAGCGATATGAGTTGTGGCTCGGCGCACGGGGTTGATCCGGACGCTGTGAATCCAGACTTCATCTACAAATTGCGCTTTCCTCGTACCAAGATCGGGCGTAGTTTGCTCGCGCGTCAAGGAGCAGTCCGGCATACGTACTGCAGCGACTGATGACCGTGAAGCCCTAGCTGGGAAGGACATTCGCAAGCTGCTGCGTGCCTCTCGCCTCACCCTGGAATGATCGCTCAAGTGCCGAGAGATCAGCGAGACAGACGACCAGACGTTGGGAACACATCGCGGCGATGCAGCATGGGCCGAGGGCGTAAGCTATGCCATCCGGAAGCAGAGAGCCGGAGTGGGAAACTTCTCGTTCCCGAAGAGTCTACGGGAGAGTACCTCTGTCTACCGCCTGTGGCGTTCTCGCTCTCGCTCTGCCATGAATGACCATAGATCGGACGATGCTGGGGTGTTCCGGATACACGCACCCTGGAGTGTGTCACTGATCATTGCGTGATAATGAGCAACGTGGGAGTTCGATCGCGGCACAAATCTGCGATTGTCGCCATGGATGAAGCCTTATACCATGTAGGAGGTATACCGGCGGGGCCTGGGATCGACATGAACACTTGCCTGATCGGCGTCCTCCCTTTTTGAGAATGTGCCGAAGCCACCACGGCGCGCCGTGGGTGTCGTGATGCGACTGCCATAAATCTCACCTACTCGCAGTACGTGCCTTGAATGTGGACGCCATTGATGATCTCGGTGTGTGAGAAGCGCACTGCGCGTTTAAATAGAGTGTCGCGACTCGAGGGGTTGGATTGAGGCGTGGGCGATGGAGCGCAGTTCGGTCCGGCACAAGGCACAAAGGCTGAACGGCCGACTTGCCCCACCACCGCCGGAAGCTACTCCAAACGGCTGTGAAGAGTTCGGCGCAAGCGCAGCCGAGACTGACGCACCCAGCGCGGAGATGGATCCGTGCGAACATTCTCGCATCGTGGAAAACCGTCGTCTTTCGTGGAACAAGAGCAGGTATACGGTGACGCCCTTGCGACACTCGCGACAAGCATCAGTACGAGAGCCAGCACCCACCCGGCACTTCGCGCATTGCCTCGCAAAGACCGTGTGTCTGCGGCTGCACGCTAAAGCGGCGATTGCCATTCGATTTGCCACTCCTCTCCGCGCAAACTTACCATCTCAACAACGACGCTGTCGCCATCCCTCGACCGCTAGCACAGGTGCGCATAGGGCAGCCGTACACAATCAGAATCACAGCTGACGGCCCCATCAGCGCGAAGGCTTTCAGGCTTATTTTGCTGGCGCAGGCTCGAAAGACACGTCGCGCAGTAGATTCGCCGCTGGTGCAACCTCCGTCGCGCGGGACCTCGCCGCCGCCTGTCTATTACTCCACTGATTGCAGCCTCTGCGTGATACCGAGTCTGCCCATTTCGCCAGTCAATATGAGCGGAGCTGCTGCCCCACAGGCCAATGGCACTTCCCAACACCCAGCATTCGTGGACCCAGCGTTTGACGCGCAAGATGGATTCGACTTTGACGATATCAACGAAGAGATTTTGAGGGGCATGCAGGATGGCGAGTCTCCACTCAATGTCTTCCATCATGGCTTTGGCGCAGTGGCTCACCTAGGGTAAGAAATCTACGCCGCCGAACCGTGACTTTGTGTGGTCGCTTACATCGCACTATTGCAGTGGCCAGGATGCTAATCCGCTCGACCCGCGCTCAGCGGATCATAGGATGTATGCTGCAGCGGGCGCATACTCGTCCATGAATCCTGCGGAGATGTACGGCGGAGGCCTAGTGGACGCTTTCACCAGTAGCAAACCCCAAGCAGCGTTCGGGCCGACGCCTCAGAGTGAAATCATCAACGGTCGCAGTGATAGTGTGGTCGAGAAGTACGGCCACATCACACCACCCGACCAGACGCCCACGGAGCAGGACGATCGCAAGAAAGTGCCACGGTCCTCGCGGTCCGGAAAGGAGTCCAAGCTCGACAAGTCAGAGAGAGCGCGGAACGCAGCCAATTCGCGGCACGCAAAGTCGAAGCAAGCACGCGCCCAGAGCGGCTCAGCGAAGTCTGCTGACGGCTCCGAAGACGGTGAGGAAGGTGTCGAAGGCAAGCGGGAAAAGTACCGTGAGAAGAATCGGGTGGCTGCCGCCAAGTGTCGGGCGAAGAGGAAGGACAGCGTCGATATCCTGGAGGAGAGGCATCGTCAGCTCAGCGCAGACAACAACTTCCTGCGGCGCACAGAACGTGCCCTGCGCGATGAATACAGCATGCTGCGCACGATCGCCTTGCAGCACACGCCGGCGATCTCGGAGTGCAAGTGTGCCGTGCTTCATGGGTATAACGCTCAGAAAGCGAATCAGGTGGCGTACGGCCTTGGAGGACCGAGTGTGCTGTCACCGTCGGAGGGCTACTATTCGCCGAGCATGGCCGCAGGCACAAGCCGGACAAGCTCAATGTCCGGTGCTCCGCTGACACAGACGGTCGGCCAGCTGCAGGGTATCTCGTCCGGCGGCGAGGTAGGGTCATTGCCAGTGAGTGCACTGAACTCGACGATGTCGCCGTTGTTGGCGATCAACGGAGGAGCCCAGCAGGCTTTTTCAAGCTATCTGCAGAGTTCTGCGGAGCACGGCGGGTTTGGCAACTAGAGGCGCCAGATGCAGCGAGCGTTTGGTCGTGGGACACTAGCTGGCGTCCTGGTGGCTGTATCGAGACGACAGCAGCCATGGTAGCTCCGCCTGAAGCGACGACAGCGTGGGATGGGAGTTTCGGCAGGATGACCTTATGGATGATGAGCACAAGGCGGAAGCGTTGGCAGAAAGCTCCTACTTCAATGTCAGCGCTGATGGGGAGCGGCGCCTGCAGATAGCGTAATGAAGTAGTCCTTCATCGTGGCCTCACCAAGAGATTCCGCCGTGGTGTTGTTCGTGATGAACAGAATGGCGAAGGTGGACGTGTATTCCCAGTAAGCTCAAGAGGCTGCAGACGGCCAAGGTGAACGGCGTGGGCGTGATATCACCCACACACACCTCGTCGGACGGCGGACTCTCGCGCCGTTGTAACCCTTGTGGAATTCGACCCATCACTACTGTCATTCTGACGCCTGCTCTGCGCACTGCCTAACCTGATTAGACAGGGGGTTGATGCGTGTGAAGCTGGTCATCAGCAGATCGTCGACGCCTGCGATGCCCGTGTCCGCGAAGGAGCCACTATTGCGCACACGGCAGGTCATCGTGCGGTATTCGTGATGCCAGCTGGGTCTGACGGATGATGCAGCGCAGGTTGGTTGGAAGTGGCGTTCGCGGCCGAGTTTTCGTCTGCCACCGCGAAGAGGTCGCAGACAACACAGAGGCCGCGGTGCTTGCGCCTGGGTCTTCGAATAAAGCTATTCCGGGTGCATCTCGTTGACAGGTCGTCCGTATAAAAGTATGACTTGTCTGAACAGACCCGACGATCACCACGAGGTTATCGTCGCTGATGATGACGGCCAGCTCGTCCGGAAATCGTGGCCGCTATTCTCCTAAACCACGAAAGGCCGGTAAAATCATGCTCGTACTGGTCGACCTCTTGTCAATGTGTGATTGTGGTGGTCCGGGAATCGATCGAGTGTTGTCGTCTTCGGCTCGAGTCGTTCGCCTCAACCAGATTGCGCCCGGCGGATCGCATGTCAACGACGACCGCTCTCAGGCTCGACGACAAAGTCGCTAATGACCAGAATGAAATGCTGTTTGCTGTCCAGTGTGATCAGCCGTAGATTGCATTCATGAGATGAAAATTGTCCTCCATGATGTGGCCTTGGTAGGTCGAAAGACAGCGCTTGCACTCGTCACAAAAGTCGAAGTCATAGCGCCTTCGGCAATCGTGACGATGGTTCTACGTGGATGAGGCCGTGTGAGCTGGCCCTTGGCATCGCTCTCGAGGCCGCCGCCGCCGTAGATTCATGCCTTAGGTGTCAAGCTCAACTTGCGACTCCACTTCGCTCCTCGACGTGCTCGAGTACAGCCAGCACACCCACAAGCTTCATGTTCTTGTCATCGAGCAGGCATCTGATCAGGCGCCATCAGAGCCTCATCTCGGTCGCTGTATGCATTAGTGTACTGTGGTGGTATTTCCTCGCTGATTGTTCCGGGCTCAAGTCCACCGTCTCACGCAAGATGCACATCGAGTCTATCCCCATGTGTAAGCACTTTGCAAGATGCATGGCAGGCATTGCTGAGTAGCGCTTAGGGGAGGGCACCGGCAACAATTACGCGTACCTGGTGACAGACGAGAAAACCAAGGACGCTGTAATCATTGATCCTGCCAATCCGTCAGAGTACGCAGCACCAACGCCCTGGCTATGCGGCACTGCTGACGTTGCTCGCTCCGCAGAGTTCTTCCGTCGATCAAGAAAGCTACCGATAGCGGCATAAAGTTGAAGCACATCATCAACACACATCAGTCTGTGCACTCGCGTCGACGCTCTCACCTGCGGCTGATTGTCTGGCAGCCATCATGATCACGCTGGCGGGAACGCAGACATGGTATAATTCATCTTATGAAGGATATGCGCGTCCGACTAATGGCTTGAGATAGCTCAAGTCGTATGCCGTACCGATCATAGGCGGTAAGGACTGCACCAAGGTCTCTCAGACCCCGAGCCATGGCGAGACATTCACGATCGGCGAGGGTATCACGGTCAAGGCGTTGCACACGCCCTGCCACACGCAGGACAGCATCTGCTACCTCTTCGAGGACGGCAATGACCGCGCAGTGTTCACTGGTGACACACTATTCATCGGCGGTGAGTGCGTGTCGACGCAGCGCGAGTCGGACTAGACATACTGATCCCCAAAGGCTGCGGACGTTTCTTCGAAGGGAGTGCCGAGGAGATGGATGCAGCGCTGAATAAGACGCTCGCCGCATTGCCTGATGACACCAAGGTCTATGTCAGTACCGATGCCACTCTCGGCGACCGTGCTCTACTCATTGAAAATAGCCCGGCCACGAGTATACCAAGAGCAACGTAAAGTTCGCCGTCACGGTCGACCAGAGCGAGCCGATCAAGAGACTGCAATCTTTCGCCAGCGCCAACAAGCAGACCCAAGGCAAATTCACTATCGGTGATGAGAAGGTAAGCCCGCTGAATTGGCCGTCTCTGAGCGTAATATGACCTTTTCCCAGCAACACAACGTGTTCATGAGACTGGACGTCAGTTCATCGTGTGCAACAGGACCCGCGGACGTTGTGCTTACACATTCTAGGACCCGACTGTGCAAAAGTTCACCGGCAAGACCAGCAGAGTCGATGTCATGTCTGCACTGCGAGAAGCAAAGAACTCTATGTAGATCGTCAGGGTGGTTTGAAGTGCATCAGTCGGCTTCTGTGATCACCATGATCCCAATAGCTCCAGGCCATCCCAATCTGCGAGCATAGGCCAGCTGTGCCGGGTGCTGTATCAGATATCTCTCCGAGAGTCGTACATGCATGCGATCCACAAGATTCGATATTCGAGGCCCATACATGAACATGCCTGTATGCCTGTACTGTACCTCCGGTTAAAGTTGCTTGTTTGCCGTCCCGCAGCGGAGCCGCCAAGACCTCGCCTTATCGATTAGAGCCAAAAAGTCTCGACCACAATGAGCTTTGTGAAGCCAGCATCGCGTGAACGATACACCTTTCACCAGCCGCCACCATGTTGCCTCTTCGCCAGATCAAGCCAAAGACCGCACGCACGAAGCGCTTCCTCGACAACAAGGGCCCACAGATCAGCGAGAATGCGCGCACAACACTCTTCCTCAAATACACATCCTGCTCCGACATCCTCTCGCTCGTGCTCACAGACCTTTATGCCCTCAAACGACCGCTCGCCATCAAATTTGGCAAGAAGAACAGTGTCCACCCCTTCGAGGACCCCTCGAGTTTGGAGTTCTTCAGCGAGAAGAACGATGCGAGTCTCATGGTCTACGCCAGCCACAGCAAGAAGCGCCCACATTGCCTGACCTTTGCGCGCTTCTTCGACTTCAAGATGCTTGACATGCTGGAGCTGCTGGTCGAGTCGGAAACGATGCGCACACTGGCGCAATTCAAGAATGCCAAGGCGGCCGTGGGGCTAAAGCCGCTGCTGAGCTTCTCTGGGAGTGCATTTGAGAGTCCGACGGCGAACGCATACACGCTGGCTAAGAGCGTATTTCTGGACATGTTCAAAGGGCCGGAGGTGAAGGAAGTGGATGTCGAAGGCCTGCAGTACATGATCCATTTCTCCGTCGACGAGGAGACGGCAGAGCAGCCGAAACCCATGATCCACCTTCGCACCTACCTTCTCCGAACCAAGAGATCGGGCACCAACCTGCCCAACGTCGAGCTCGAGGAGATGGGCCCAAGGGTCGATTTCAGAGTGGGTCGAGTACGGGAGGCGGACCCGGACATGTGGAAGGAGAGCATGCGGAAGCCGAAGGGGCAAGAGGCGAGGACGAAGAAGAACATCGATACGGATGTCATCGGTGACAAGGTTGGGAGGATACACTTGGGCAAGCAGGATCTGGGACAGCTGCAGACGAGGAAGATGAAGGGGTTGAAGCGGAGTCGGGATGTCGCAGGTGCGGATGATGTGGTCGGTGGAGCGGAGGACGAGGAGGAGGAGGTGGTGGTCGGAGACGGTGGGAAGAGGGTAAGGGTGGAGGCGTGATATCGTGTCTGAACGAGTCCTGAGGTCACAGCGTTCTTAGCGTGGCGTTGCGAATGCGAGTGGTGCACCGTCGCCTTTCGTTGCGTTCAGCGGGCCGTCGGCGTTTTTCTGGCGGCTGCCTACAAAACATCCTGTGCCAAGATCCACTTCACAAGGTGCCTCCAACGAGTTCATGTGCATCAACGCTGGTCCGAGTTCCAAGTCTGCACGAGCAAGCCTCCGATCATATGGCTCTGCCAGATCTTGGGGCAAGAAAGTAATGATGGCGCCACTGCTCCGTTGACGCTATCTAGTCTTTCAACATTCAAGTCCAATCGTAATCCAGGGTGTTCAGCCAATGCGGCCGTGCGGCACGCTGCAGCACACAGGCGGTGCGCAGATCAAATTGTCATCATTACTGAACTTCTTCCTCACCACTGCTGCAAGGCCATCGCCGCGGTCCAAAGCTGGTCCCTCCCTTCGTCTGCTGAAGTGCCCACACACTGACTCAGATACGTCTCCCAACCTGCCTGCGTGCCTGCCGCAAGCCCTTGCCTTACGCTCTCATCGCACTGCGTGGCCAGAAACCACGCCGCCGACCCGAAGCTCCACTCGTCCGTGTTCACCAACTCCAGGACAGCCGCCGGACCCTGTGCGCTCGCCTGCTGCGCCTGCGCCGCCGTGATGCCGCAATTCGTGCACGAGGCCGACAGCCACTGCGCGTACTTGAGTTTGTAAGCTGGGCTCTGCATGTTGCGTGTGCCTTGGCCCGGCACGCCTGGGAAGTGATTCTGCGCGTATCGGAAGTCGCCAGTTTCGTAGAGCATCAGCGCGAGGAGAGCTGCTTGCTCGCCGAACGAGGCGATCCCGAAGTTGGTGAAGGAGATGTCGATGTAAGGAGCGGCTTGATCCGCAGTGCGGCATTCGCCTGCGACTGGCGCGCCGGCGCAGGTGGATGTCGCCGGCGAGATCTTGAGGATGTCTGCGGCCGTGATACATTTGGCCCGCTTGTGCGGGAGGGCCGAGACGCTCGCCAGGAGCGTGAGGGTGGTGGGAAGTAGGTGCATGGCTCGTGTTCTTGTTGTAGTTGCTGTACGGTTGTGCTGGTCTTTGCTGTGTTGGCGTTTGGGTGCGTTGAGTAATGATTTCATATGCATTTCAGATGGTCATAGTGACAGTGTGTTCGCGTGAGTTGTACGCATGCGAGGGATTGGGGGCGAGGCACGGGGAACGATCACGACGCGGTGGTCTGCGGAAAACAATGCGGGCGTCGATAACAAGGAGAAGATAATGTCGTTGTTACCTGACGCGGAATGTAAGGACAAAGCATCTCGCCGCCGCAGGACCATGGCCGCCTTCAACATGTCGAGGTGTGGTCGCGGAACGGACGGCCAATCAGAAGGCCAATGCTGGCTGCAAAGGCGCGTCTTTGCTACGCGACCTTGGAGGCATGATACCCCCGCTCTCGAGGAGTCCTTGTTGCTTCTGTTGTTATGAGATGTCGGTGGCGACGCAAGGCCGGAGCATCGATGGGCGGAGGGTTGTTGGTGATCCCGGTCAAGAGGATCGCGTCGAGATAGAGTTCTTTGTCAGGGGATGGCCAAACGAACTCGGCGGGCCGCGATAGCGCGCCGAGAGCACCAACCGTCTCGGCCAGCCTACCCCTCCTCTTCGCCGACCACAGAGATCGCTTAGCAAAGAGACCCAGATACGAGGGCCACACGTGCGCTATGCATACAAGTAGCCGAGTCTCCTTTACAGCCCTGGTAACACCTCTCCCCTTCTTCTCCCGTGATCCCTTGCCACTTTGCGCGTAACAGACGGTACCTCTGCGGGCGAAATGGACGAGAAGGTCGGCATGTCTGGGTCCAGTGGCTACGACGGCCGTGATGCTCAAGCGCCGGGACATTTCGGCGAGTCCCCGGATCTGGATCACGGCGTCGCAACGGACCTCATCAATGCTTCGGGCCACGTCCAGGAGGTCGAACGAAAGTACGCGTACCCTGATATACCGACGGCGGGACGAGACTAAAGTACCGCTTGTAGCTTCAGTCTCCTGACTCTGACTGGCGTTGGAATCAACCAAGGGAGTACCTGGGGACCGGCAGGCGCAGCTATTGTGATAGCGCTCTACAATGGCGGGCCCGCTGGCGTTCTCTACGAGTTCATCGTGGTCTCGGTATGCTATTGGGTTGTCGCGGCATGCATCGCCGAGCTTGCCTCTGCCATCCCTTCGGCTGGCGGTGTCTACCATTGGGCGAGTGTGACCCCCGGCCCAAGATGGGGCAGGATTGTAGGCTTCTACGCGGGTTACTGGGTGAGCCTTTCACGAGCACCAGGCCGCGACCGTGTTACATCGGCTGACAGCGCCACCCACGCGTGCTCAGAACTGGCTAGGGTGGACTCTCGGAGGCGCAAGCATCGCAAGTGTTGCTGGTGAGTCGCTCAGCTGTCGACGGGCATGACTAGCTGCAACGAGAGACTGACCCACGGGCAGGCAACATATTCGTGCAGATGTACGCAGCTCATCACCCTGATCTGGTCGTTCAGCCATGGCATATCTTTCTGGCTTCGGTCATTATTGCCTGGCTGGCCTGCTTCCTGGTCTGCTTCGGCAACCGACTTATGCCTCACCTCAACGGCATCGGCATCGTAATTTGACCATCAAGCGTGACCCCTGTGTAGCCGAGAAGCCTGCTGACGAGAACGCCGCTTCGTCTTAGTTCATCACTGTTGCCGGCGTATTCATCACCATAATCATTGTCGCGGCGATGCCTGGCCACGGAGGCAGACCGGCTCACGCAACCTCCGCCTTCATCTGGTCCGAATGGCAAGACACCGGACTTGGCTACCCCAAGGGCTTCGTCTTCGTTGCTGGTATGCTCAATGGCGCTTTTGCCGTGGGCACACCAGACGCTGTCACCCACCTCGCGGAAGAGATACCCAATCCGGGCCTGAACATCCCCAAAGCGATAGCGCTGCAGATGGCCATTGGCTTCATCACGGGCTTCTTCTACCTGATCGCTGTGCTCTACGCAATCAACGACTTTGACGCACTTTCCGAATCGCCCTTTCCCATTGCGGAGATCTATCGGCAGGCCACCGAGTCTCCCGCCGGCGAAAGCGGGCTCTTGTTCCTCATGCTCCTGGCCATCCTGCTCACCCTCGTCTGCACCTTCATCACATCTGGCCGGGTACTCTGGACGCTGGGCCGAGACAACGCAACGCCCTTGCCCAAGGTTGTCACGAAAATCAACAAGCGCCTCGGCATGCCGTTCAATGCGACGATCACCTGCGGCGTGCTGATGACCATCATCTTGTGCATCTATGTTGGCAACACGACCGCCTTCAACGCGCTTGTCGGCGCCTTCGTCCTGCTCTCGTCCTCCAGCTACATCGCGGCGATCCTGCCGAACCTGCTCACCGGGAGGAAGAACATCATCTACGGCTCGTTCCACATGAAAGGGGCGCTGGGCTTCGTCATGAACATCATTGCCTGCGTGTACATGATCGTCTGGTTCGTGATTTACAGCTTCCCTGCTGCACTGCCGGTGACCGCTCCGACCATGAATTGGAGCAGTCTGATCTGGGGTGGACTGACAGTCCTGGTCACTCTGTGGTGGCTGGTCAGCGCAAGGAAAGGCTACAAGGGACCGCAGGCTATCGGAGGCGTGGTTACGCAGGCGGAGGTCGTCAGGCGCGTAAGCATCAAGGATGGTGAGCATACGTGAACGGCGGTTAGCAAGTGTGCATGAATCTCCGTGTACTTGGTCAATGAACCCAGGCAGCCGAACAGTTGTAGAGACATGGCCTGCTGCTGAAAAGAGTCTCGCGCCCCGTTCGAGGATCAGGCGGCACAATTCGTTCATGTTGGCGTGCTCGAGATGTCCTCGCTGTTCGGGGCAGAGGCTGGCGGAAGTAAGGTGCGCCGGGATAGCGGGTAGACCCGCTGAGCTTATCGATAGGAGCTCTTGAGGCTCCGAAGACAAGGGCATCAAGCTTAGGTCGCTCACGTCCACCAAACAACTAACTAATCGGTCTCGACAATAAAGCTGGACTATCGTACCAGCCCAAACCAAAGCACCGAGTGATGGCGTCCTCAGACGTCACCCACACCCTTAGCCTGGCCGAGAATGCGAATCCATCCCAGCGCCCTGACATATATAATTCCATGCTCGGCCAGATCGTGAGGGAAGGTGGTGGTAACCTAGCTGCAAACATCATCGCCTACGTACAGACCATTCTCTCGGACAACATCGGCGTCATCCACTCCCGCCCACTCCTCTCCGCCTTCGTCGAGCAATATCGGAATTTGA
>JAWDJV010009849.1:0-15637 GCA_033119285.1 Teratosphaeriaceae sp. CCFEE 6253
CGCCCACGACGCAGATCGATGGCGACGTCACGAGTCGACCGCCAAGTCTCACGTGCACACCCCCGAGCTCCGAGTCTGCGCCAGTCATTGGCTCGGTGCTATCCGGAGCTAGATGGCGTTCGACTTTTTGCGCGACAAAGCTTTCTTTCTCGATCTGCTCACAGCACTTTCTGCGGCTGAGAACGCAACATCGACGAGCGGTCGCTTCACCACGATGTCCAACGATCACGTGAATTACGCCGGGTGATCATTTAGACTGACTGCACTCTTCGCTCGCAGGCTTCGTCCCTTGCGACCGCAATATCTGTACTGTACCTGCAGCAACATGGACGGCCTGGTGTCGTCCACACTCCGGCTTGGGACTGCCCGCTGCATAACCTGGCATCATCACGATCCCTTCCGCATCCCCTCCCTCATCTCCTGCTTGATCCTCGTGACGGTGCCGACACCCCCGTACATCATAGCCGT
Source organism: Teratosphaeriaceae sp. CCFEE 6253 (assembly GCA_033119285.1). NCBI lineage: Eukaryota > Fungi > Ascomycota > Dothideomycetes > Mycosphaerellales > Teratosphaeriaceae > Teratosphaeriaceae sp. CCFEE 6253. The sequence continues at coordinate 469 of JAWDJV010009849.1, forward strand.
GTATATCTGACAGACACTGGCGCCCGCGTTAAGAATTTGCAAACATTGATCTCCATTCGTGATCCCGCCCGTGGCGAAAATGACTTTGTCCTTCTCCCCCGACTTCTTCGGCACATCGACACTTTCAGGCGGTCCCTGATCCAGCTTCGTGCGATACCGCTTGACGAGCTCCAGCGTCCGGCCGAACATCTGCGGGCCAGAGTACCCGCCCATCTCGGCGAGCAGCTTCTCCTCCTTCGTGGGCATGATATAGCCCTTGGGCGTCGGATCAGGCCGTTTCTTAGTCGTGTTCCCCACGATCACGCCATCGACTCCTGAGGACCAGACTGCAGAGCAGATGCCCTCGATTTGTGCGTCGGTGTCTTCGTCTGGGGACACCTTGACCATGACCGCCGGTTTCGTCTTCCGTGGCGTGGCCTTCGCGGCTGCGACGACCGCGGTCAGGATGGCTGTAAGTGGTCCAGTGGCCTGTAGATCTCGTAGTCCCGGCGTATTGGGTGAGGAGACATTGACGACGAGGATATCTGCGTACTTCGCCAAGTGCTCCACACAAGTCACGTAGTCGTTCGCAATCGCCTCGATGTCATTATCCGGGGTCGCCTTGTTTTTGGCCACTTGCACCGCGAGAAGCTTACCCGGCACGAGACTGCCAGGAGGTACTTGTGCCTCACCGTCAAGTACGATCCGCTCCGACTCAGGTGCGAGGCCCAGCCCGCTGTCATAAGCAAATTGCCTCACACGCTGCCGTAGTTGCATCGCCACGTGCTCCACACCCTCGGAATTAAGCCCATACCGATTAATGAGTGCATTCTGCGACGGCAGTCGAAAGACCCTCGGCTGCGGATTCCCCTCCTGCGGATGCGGCGTCACGCCCCCGACCTCCACGATCGCAGGCCCCAGTGCGAACAGAGGACCGGGGATCTCGGCATTCTTGTCAATGCCTGCGGAAGTGCCAATGGGGTTGTCGAGGACATGGCCAAAGACCTCGACTCTGAGGGAGTCGTCCGCGGGGGTCCCTCGTTCCCGGGGGTGGAGGTTGAAATTGTAGAGGCCCTTGATGTAGCGGATGCCGGCGTGGTGGGCCTCCTCCGGGTCGGCGTGCAGGAGGCGCAGGGCGGGGACCGAGACGTATTGGTGGATGCTGGCTCGCGTGTCGGTGATGTAGGCGTAGCTGGCGGCGCCGCCGAGCAGGAGGCCGGCACCTGCTAGCCGGTTCATCACAGGTCGGTGTTGTCCGAGATGCCCAGTATGTTGAGGTTGGTGTTTGGGAGCTGCAGTCGCTGCTCCCCCCCCCTAAATTGATCCAGTAGCTCCCATTTGACATATGCAATATCTTCTCTAGGCTTAGCGCTATGGCCGTTGTACCCATGCGGACCACGTCGAAGTGCATCATTGCATGGAGACAAATTGCAGTTGCATGTACATCAACCTGCTCAGCAGAACATCGCACTCTAGGACGTGATCACCATGGCTGGTTTACGCACACTCGGCCCAAAGGCCGCCGCTGCACTGGATGAAGAGCTAATGGGCACCGGCGCATACTCGGTCGACCAACTCATGGAGCTGGCCGGTCTCTCAGTCTCGCTTGCCATGTTCGCCCTCTCGCCGCCCCAGAAGTCACCAAACATACTCGTCGCCTGCGGTCCCGGCAACAATGGCGGCGACGGGTTGGTCGCAGCGCGGCATCTATATCATTTCGGCTACAAGCCCACCATGTACTTTCCCAAGCAGACCAAGAACGAGCTCTATCAGCGACTACGGACGCAGTTGGAGCATCTGAAAGTGCCATTCACGGACGACTTTGTTGGCGCGGCGGGGAAGAGCGACTGGATTATCGATGCCATCTTCGGGTTCAGCTTCAGTGGCGAGGTCCGGGAACCCTTCCCAGCTGTCATCAGAGAGCTGGCAAAGGGCAAAGTACCTGTTCTTGCTGTCGATGCGCCGTCAAGCTGGAACATCGATGATGGGCCACCAAAGGACGGTCCAGGCGAAGGGTACCATCCGGAAGCCATGGTTAGTATGACGGCGCCCAAGCCGCTCATCAAGTGGTTCAAGGGCCGACACTTTGTGGGTGGGCGGTTCGTGAGTAAGGAGATTGCGGAGAAGTATGGGTTTGATGTGCCGCCGTACCAGGGGAGCGATCAGATTGTCGAGATCAACAGCCGTGGTGAGCGGCTTTGAAGGACGGAATAGACTCGCGCAGCATTACGTGGTGTCGATTGCAAAGCTCCGAGCAACAGAGGTCCCAGTCATGGCCCGATGGTGCCGGGGGCAATATGCCGTTACTTGCCTATTCGTCAATGCTACGACTGCTCCAGCGATGACAAGCCTGCGGCGACGAGTAGAAGCGGGCAACAAAGGCAAGTCAGAATTTGAAGCAACAGATCTCCTGATGAAACATCGAAGCCACACGACCTGGTCGAGGGGCGACGGGTGGCTGTGCTCCTGCAATGGCTATCGAAACGTCGTGACAAGACGGCAGACATTACGACGGAAGATAGAGTGACAGATCAGCCACGCATGCAAAACCAAGCCTACGTGAGACTCTGTAGCAGCACAACATCGGCAGAGCATATACTAGCCACACCTACTTCACATAGCTCCCCCACTGCGCCAGCATCCAGCTCAGCGACACCGTACTGATCACCGCCGGCCCCGCCAAGCCTCGACCCCACTTCGCCGTCCCAAACACCAGCCACTCGCTGAAGAAGTGCGCGAACGCGAGCCCGTAAGTCCAGAGTGCGAGCTGATACACCACCGGCTCGTGGATGTGGTAGGCGGCGTACACGCGGATGATGCTGCTCAGGGCGGTCCAGGTCCCGAAGGTGCGGGCGCTGAGCGGCGTGACCTGGCTGGGGGAGGTGCCGGCGTAGACTTCGCGGGAGCCTTTGAGCGAGACGTAGGCTTGGATGCTATTGCCGATGGAGACTATGGAGAGCTGGTAGGGCTTGTTAGTAGCAGAGCTGCTGTTGGTACGAGGGAGAGCGTACGAAGAGTAGCCATTTCGGGAGTAAGCCAGGGCTGGGTGGGAGGTAGGAAGCGGCTTGTTCCAGAGTGGACGACATAGCGTTGATCTGAGGATGGCGAAGGCTGTAGGGCTTGCGATGCTGTTGCATTGCCGACTTGTAAAATAGGGTTGCAGGGCTCGGCCCGAACCTTCCTGGCCTGAAGTACACTTTCACATGTTCGAACCAATTCGCATGCCTCCCAACGTTGAGGGCCAATGAGGTTTCTGCAGCAATGGCCTCCCAAAGAATGGCCGACGTGGTAGACAGCCTGAAGGATGCAGCTCCCGAGACTGACATTCGGGCCTCGTCGACGACGCAGGTGTTTGCCCTCATAGGCGTGCTTTGGCTGTCCCTCAAGATCTTCTCCTTCTGGCGAATGATCGCTTCGCTGTTCATCTCACCAGGGGCTTCTGTAAGTATCGCTTCAGCTGTCGATCGGACCACAGGCTCACGGAATGGCAGCTCTCCAAGTTCGGCAAGAAAGGCACCTGGGCAGTCATCACCGGTGCCTCGGACGGCATCGGCAAGGAGTATGCCCTTCAACTGGCAAAGAAAGGCTTCAACGTCTTCCTTATCTCCCGAACGCAATCCAAACTCGACAGCCTAGCCGCCGAAGTCAAGAAGACCTACAGCGTCGACGCAAAGACCTTCGCCATGGACTTCGCCGCCAACGACGACAACGACTATGCTCACCTCGCTCCTTTTCTCGCCGAGCACGACATTAGCATCCTGATCAACAACGTCGGCCTCTCCCACAGCATCCCGGTGCCCTTCGCCGAGACCCCGGAGCAGGAGATGCGCGACATCATCACCGTCAACTGCACCGGCACGCTGCGCATCACGCAGCTCATCGCACCCGGCATGATCACACGCCGCCGCGGCCTCATCCTGACCATGGCCTCCTTCGGCGGCATCCTCCCGACGCCGCTCCTGGCGACCTACTCCGGCAGCAAGGCCTTCCTGCAGCAGTGGTCCTCGGCCCTCGCGTCCGAGCTCGCCCCGCACGGCGTGCGGGTGCAGCTCGTGCAGTCCTACCTCGTCACGTCGGCCATGAGCAAGATCCGGCGCGCCTCGGCCCTGGTGCCCACGCCGCGGCGGTTCGTGCGCGCGGCGCTGGGCAAGATCGGGCGCAGCGGGGGCGCGCAGGGCGTGAGCGCGACCAGCACGCCGTACTGGGCGCATGGGCTCTTGCACTGGGCGGTGGTGAATCTGACGCCGGGGGCGATGAACGGGTACGTGATTGATGTGAACCGGAGTATGCACGAGGGGATCCGGAAGCGGGCCTTGCGGAAGGCGGAGCGGCTGGGGACGAAGGGCGAGTGAGAGGCGTGTGGGCCGTCCGTGACGATCGGCCGCTCTTCCCACCAGACACCGCAGTCCCTGCGATCGGACTCACGTCTCCATACTGCTGCCGCTCTTTTCCTGCATGCGGTGCAATGGTCGGTAATGCCTTTGTCGCTTCCATCAATCGAGAGCATTTTTGGATCCCACGCGGGATTCAGGTTCAGGGTCTGCAGAGTGCCTGGCCGCGCAAGCCGGCAGTAGGTCTACCCGAGGCGTCCCCCAACGGCCAGGGACGTCACCGTCCGAAGGTGACAGCGACAAGGGGATGCTCCCGTCACATGAACGTACCAACGTGTGGATATTATATACCTGGTCAATTGGTGCCTCCTAGGACGGACTCAAGGACCCTTCCAGAATGCTTTTCGACGCCTTCCAGCGACATGTATATACAAGGACCGGGCGCCCCTGGCTACGTCGCGCGTCCACATTACCACCACCACACGCACATCACATGACGTGCTCCATCCTCACCCCTGCCTCCTCGGCATCGACGCCGACGGAACAGTCTCGTGATGGGATTTACCGCCTAAGTCTGCGTCGGCTTCTTCGCCAAGCTCGTGGTGCTCATCGCGGTCGATGTCGAAGCCGAGCTCGTCGTCGGCTTGGCAGTCGTCGTGCTAGTTGACGTCGACGTCGCCGCCGCACTCGACGTGGGCTTCGCGCTGGACGTCGTCGCGGCGGTGGAAGTCGAGCTCAGCACCGCCGGACAACCCCCCACGCACCGCGCGGCCGCCAGCCCCGTCCGCACAGACGCGGCCGTGATGCCCGTCTTGAGGTAGCACGCGCTCCCGCTCAACACGACCCCCTGACACCCCGTCTTCTTATCGCACTCCGCGATACAGCCCGTCAGACTGCTGACATAAGTCGGGTTCGTGGTGAAGTCCGCGCCGTAGTGGTCCGTGTCGCACTCGATGGCGTAGCTGCGGCCGGGGACGGTCGGGTCGGCGTACGTCGTGCCGGCGCTGGAGGGGCAGTTGAGGGCGAAGGAGCGGGTGGTGGAGGCGGCGCGGGCGGCCCCTGAGAGAATGTCAGTGGGATATTGTGTAGGATGAATTGGGGGGGGGGGGGGTGGGGGCGGGGGGGCGTACAGATGCCTTTGTTGGCGTAGGCTTGCCCGACGCCGTTCTTTAGGTAGCAGGAGCCGGACTTGCCGGGGATCTGCACCGCTGTGTTAGCAAAGATTGACAAGACTGGGTCGGCTCTAAGGCTACGGAGGCAATACCCAGGAGACATCGACACACTCCGCGTTACCCGCGCACGCGGCGATGCACTGGTCGAGGGTGGAGGTGTAGACCAGCCCGATGTCGTTGTCGTAGCGATCCACGCCGCACTCGATCGTGAAGGAGATGCCGGCGGTGGCGTTGGTGACCGTCGCCCCGTCCGCGGCGGGGCAGCTCAACGCCGAGGCCGAGGGCGAGGGCGAGGGCGAGGAAGTGGCAGCGGCGGTGAGGGTGGTGGTGGTCGTGGTGGTGGGAGCTGCCGTGCTGGGGAGTGCGACGGCCGAGACGATGCTCGCGCCGGATAGCAGTAGGGCGCAGTAGCTTGCGAGGAGCTGGGATGAGGGGGCCATGTTGGATTGATTGGGGGATGTGGGTAGGGGAGCGAGTGTGAATGTGTGTTGCTGGTGGAGGGGCAAGAAGCCGAGAGACAGAGTGGAAGACATGGCCGTTATGTGTAGTGGAAGTAGTGGGAGTCCACGGAGAGTGGAGGGTCTGGCCCGCGGAGTCGGCCTAGTACGCATTCATGTGAAGCTCGCGAAGGACAATGGGGTGGGAGAGGATGGTAAAAGGGATGTGGGCGCCGATCGGGATCCGTCTCGCCGAAGATTGGAGTGCGAAGGGCGGAGTGGGGTGAATCATGGAATACCGCCAGAGGACGTCTCCGTCCAACCACAGCGGTGAGGTTCGTCAGAGCAGGGTTTGGCTGGAGAAGCGGAGGTGGTCCAGAGCTTGCGAGCTTCGATTCTCGTTCATGTTGCGTCGGGTGCGTCTCGAGACGGCCGAGGTCGCCTCAGGCAGCTGGTATCTTGACTCGAGGCCATACAGGCATTCGCATGCCGCGCCATTGCCGTCGAGCGAAGATACCGTCTCGTTGCTACTGCGGTACATGGCTGCTCTACTGCGGACAGTGGATGTGCAGCTGGCAGTGTTGTTGTTGCTGGGCTCAGCTCAGCCTGGCTTGTATGCTTGCGTCGTGCCACTGTGCGAAGCAGCTTTCTCCTCGTCACCGTGCTACTGTGTTTCTGCGACACGTTGGGAGACTCTTGCCATCAAGTCAGGGGAGGTGGAGAACAGGAACTCTTCGTGAAGTTGGACCTGCCACCCTGCAGCCCTATGAAACGTCGAGCCTCGGCATCTTGCCATCGTCCGAAGGTGGCATGGATGTAGCGAATGGCGACTGTGGACAGCCCCTGGACTTCCCAAGCCGTCGAGCTACGCGCACGAGGTAGTGAAGGCGAGCGACGGTCTTCTGCAATTCTCCCGAATGAACAAGGGGCACTCCGTCAGCAACAGCCCTCTGAGCCTCGTTGGCGAGACGGAGGATAAGGACTAGCGTGGTGCGGAGAGGGACGGGGAGCTTCGCACCGGATCGCTGCGTAGATCGTCTGCCACCACTACTTGCGCTCGCATTGATGAAGCATTAACAGAAGTGCGGAATACACCGATCGCACGGCGCAAGAGAGGCAGGCGAGTGTGCCGCATGCGAGGGTCGCGGACGTGCGCGCAGGAGGGCGAAGGAGCAGCAGTGAGGTGATCCGCGCAGGCTGCCGCCGCCGACCGAGGCATCTCACGCAACGTACCGCGGCGACGCGATGGCCGAGCAGCCAGCGCCAGCGGCCGACCCATCGCCGGCGCAGGTCCCCAAGGACAATCCCGCCCCGCCCTCGCAGATTCCCGGCAGCGCATCGTTCCGGCGACAGCGAGCCAGCCGGGCGTGCGAGACGTGCCATGCGCGCAAGGTACGCCGGCCATCTCATCGCAACATCTCCATACGTGCGCGACCACTAATGCGCGTGCGCGATCCAGGTCCGCTGCGACGCCGCCAGCTTGGGTGTGCCGTGTACGAACTGCGTCGCCTTCTCCATCGAGTGCAGGATCCCCGCGCCGAAGCGGAAGAAGACGGGCGGGAAGAAGGATGAGGGGAGGTGCGTGCAAACAGCCATCCATACCCATGGCATCGCATGCGAGTACTGACGGACGGGCAGTGAGCGGCGTGGCTCGTATGCCGACACGGCCCCCTCACCCACCGCCCGGAGCGCGTCCGTCTCCGGGCAGCGCGAGCTCCCGCCCCGCTACGAGCCGGAGAACATTGGCATGAACAGCCACCATGGCATGCCCGACACCGAGACGACCGAGGCGTACGACCGTGCCCAGCGGGTGAACAATGGCACGTACGTGCAGTACATGAAGCCCAAGTTTGCCCGGGCCCCCATCAAGGAAGCCGGGCGCGTGGCATACCTGGGCGAGTCCTCGAACCTCAGTCTGCTCGTGCAGGACCGGCACGGAACGACGGACGTCGTGCACTACCCGCTGCCGGAGAACGTGCGCGGCGCGAGAGCGCGCGTCAACGAGCTGGACAATGTCGAGATCGACATCCTGCATCAGCGGGGAGCCTTCCTGCTGCCTCCGCGGGTGCTCTGCGACGAGCTCGTCGATGCCTACTTCCAGTGGATCGCGCCGGTGGTGCCGGTCATCAACCGCACCAAGTTCATGCGCCGGTACCGCGACCCGAAGAACCCGCCGTCGCTCCTCCTCCTGCAAGCCATCCTCTTGGCCGGCTCGCGGGTGTGCAACAACCCGCAGCTCATGGACGCCAACGGCAGCACCACGCCCGCGGCCATGACCTTCTACAAGCGGGCCAAGGCGCTGTACGACGCCAACTACGAGGACGACCGGGTCACGATCGTGCAGGCGCTCATCCTCATGGGCTGGTACTGGGAGGGGCCAGAGGGTAAGGACCCGCACCGCGGCGAGCTTGTGACGCACGCCAGGTCTGACTTGGCGGCAGACGTGACGAAGAACGTCTTCTACTGGTCACGAGTCGCCGTCATCGTGGCGCAGGGGTCTGGCATGCATCGGAGGTGAGTCGCCGGTCAATCGAAGCCGCGAAGCGTGAAACTTGGGATATTGACGTGAGTCGCAGCGTCGAACACTCCCAGCTCTCCCGCGCAGACAAGCGGCTCTGGAAGCGCATCTGGTGGACCCTCTTCACGCGCGACCGCTCCGTCGCCGTCGCCCTCGGCCGGCCGACCGGCATCAACATCGAGGACTCGGACGTCGAGATGGTGAGCGAAGACGACTTCATCGACGACGAGGAGCCCACGGGGCCCGCCGCGACGCAACCGCACCCGCCCGAGTTCCCGCCGGATCCGATCCACGTCCAATTCTTCCTGAACTACGTCAAGCTCTGCGAGATCATGGGCCTGGTGCTGGCGCAGCAGTACAGCGTCGCGTCCAAGTCGAGGCGGAACAACGCCATTGATCTGACGCACAGCGATATGGCGCTCGCGGATTGGCTGCAGAATTGTCCGCCGGAGGTGCGGTGGGAGCCGCAGCGGCATCACTTCTGGTCTGCGCTGCTGCATGCCAACTACTAGTAAGTCGCGATTGTGAACAGCAGTACGACGGCACGACTGACGACGAACAGCACCACACTCTGTCTGCTCCACCGCGCGCACATGCCCCCGGCAGGCTCACCCGAAAGCAAGGGGATGAACGGCTACCCGGAAGAGACGGCGTACCCGAGCAGGACCATCGCCTACCAGGCCGCCGGCATGATCACGTCCATCATCGAGGCACTGCAGGTGCACGACCAGCTGCGCTACACGCCCGCCTTCATGTAAGTATATACCCGTGGCTGAGCGTCGTCACATCCCTCTAACGTCCTCCGAAAACAGCGTGTACTCCCTCTTCTCGGCCCTCATCATGCACGTCTACCAGATGCGCAGCTCGAACCAGACCATCGTCTCCGCGACCCAGCAGCGCCTGACGACCTGCATGACGGCGCTGCGGGACGTGAGCAAAGTCTGGCTCGTCGCCAAGATGGTGCACACCCTCTTCGAATCCATCCTGGGCAACAAGGTGCTCGAGGAGCGCCTCCAGAAGGCCGCGGGCCGGAAACACAATCGGAATAAACATAATGGCGTCTCCGGCCCGCGCACGGCGAAGAACTCGCCCCCGCCCCCCGTCGAGCGGGAGCGCGCACAGCAGCAGCAGCAGCAGCACCTCCATGCGCATGAGGGCGCGAAGCGGAAATTCGACGACATGGAGCTGGGCTACGCGCACGGCCCGCCCGCGGCGCAGATGAGCTACGAGCGCTCGCGCCCGCAGAGCCCCGCGCTGACCCCCTCGCGCGAGCTGCCCGGGCCCGCGCACTCCGGCGCCCCAGTCCCCCACCACCAGCAGATCCCCGCCATCTCCGCCGCCAGCCCGCCGGTCCCGCCGGGCCAGCACGGCACGGACGCCTTCATGGGCGTCTCGCGCGCCAACACGCGGCCCACCACGCCGTTCACGGGGTTCTCGTACCCCGGCACGCCGCCGGATCTGTTCCTGCATACGCGCGGCAGTCCCAAGATCTCGGAGGATCTGTGGCAGAACTACGACCCCGGGCAGCTGTTTCCGCCGGAGGCGAATGGGCTGGGCATGGGACTGGGGTTGGGCGGGTTGGGGATGGGGGGGCTTAGTCCGGGGGAGGGGATGGTGGACCCGGCGCTCCGGCAGCATGCGCAGGGGCCGCAGGGGGCGGGGATGCACTCCGATGCGGCGACGACGGCGGGGGCGGGGATGATGGGCGACGGCCTCCCGCCGGGCCAGCCGCCGATGCCGAATTACCAGCACGACCCGCAGGGCTGGGCGCAGCTGCAGGCGAACCTGCAGGCGCAGCACCAGCAGCAGCACCAGCAGCAGGGTGGCCGGCAGCGGATGGAGGCGGACGACCAGTGGAGCACGGGGTCCAGCTCGGGCGGGGGGCCGATCGTGCCCACGACGCTGAATGTGGGGGACTGGTTCGAGTTCTTCGGGATCCCGAATGGGGATTTGAATGCGGTGAATGGGGGGCAGGGGCTGGCGGGGCTGGCGCAGTTGCATTCGCAGCAGCAGGGCGGGGGATACGGGTAGGTTGAGCCTGGGTTTATGGCCGTGCGCGGGGAAGTGGGGGGGGAGGGGGGGGGCGTGGGGGACGTCTAGTGGAGGGGGGTGCGGGTTGTGAGCGCCGTCGAGCGGGCGACCAGTCCCGTGGGGGGCATGAGGAGCTTGGCGGGAATCGGGCAAGAGAGTGCAGGGTCCGCCCGGGGCATGTCGCAGCCTCTGGCGCCCGGGGACGATGGCGTCCAGAAGGGACGGAGGGCTAGGCGATCGGACGGTTCAAGGGGGGGGGGGGGGAGATGTACCGGGGCTCGATATACCCGCCGGGAGTACAGTAGATGGGTTGGGCGGGGTCTGCCATCGCTATGATCACGAGACAGCTGAGGCCTGGAGCGCGATGGAAAGGGTAGCCGTGCTGATCTCCCCGCGCTCTCTCACGCACACTGCGCGCGCGTCGGGGGGAAGGCGTGTGCCGACCAGTCCCAGCCGTCGACCTGCCGAGCCGGACTCTCTTCCGCCGGCGCGCCATCTCAACGGCACTTGGAGGGCGCGGGACCGCTGCGAGTCCGCCATCTGTGCCGTGCCGTGCTGGGCCATCCCCGACAAGCGGCCCCCGCTTTGCCCGCCCTGTCTTCCGACCTCACCTCGTCGGGAACGCGGACTGCGGGCTCACATCGGCAATTCGGCCGGCGACCTTGTGGATGACTGCGCATACCCCGGGACTCTGGGAGTCTGCACAGCGTTAGGTTGCGCTACTACGGCCAGGTACGGCTTGGGTGGGCGCCTGTTGCAGTTGACCCAGGCGCGGCGCACCACCGCTGCCTCCCGAGGCTTGCTGTACGCCGGGCAAGCGGAGGCACGGGCTGTCACGCATCGCCTGATTATGGACGCGGTGGGCTGATGAAGGCAGGGCTAGGTGGCTTCGATTGGGGCGTGCGGTAGCCCACCAAGTCCATTCTTACGGGAACGTGCTATAGGTACCAACTCATGGTGGCCTGACCGAGAGCTCGTCCGACCTAGACACGTGCTAAGGTGCTTGCCGAGCTGGCCTGGGCGACATATCCCATCTCCACCTTGCCGGCGCTGCCAGATGCACGTCTGCATGCCCGCATGGCCCTTCACATCCCGAAGTCTCGCGCATCGCAGCGAGAGTTGACAGTAGTGTGGTACATATAGCAGTGCCTTCTTCGTTGCATTCCTCTGCACGGCTGCTCACCGCTTGACAGGTAGGGATGCACGCAGGTCAGCCGCCATGCATGTCTGGGCGCGTGCCCTTGATCTTGGCCATGTAACAGTATCTACTACGACCTAGCTCTGGAACACGCACACGGCTGAGGCCTAGAGCTAACGATGCCGCGACCAGCCAGTCCGTGAGATGAGCTCATGGCCGACAACAACGCTCTGCTTCCTGACGGGAGCCCGCCCGTCCCTGCAACGACAGACGGTACGGCACCTTCGCCAGGCTATCGCGCTCTTGACCAGACCCGAAAGGAGTTCCGCGTCCTCGTCGTCGAGCCCGGCCTCCCAGAGCAACCCGTGCGATGCACCTTCACGACCGCCTCGCTCTCAGACAGCGCGATCCCAGCCTACGAGACCGTCTCCTACGTCTGGGGCGACACCGGCCTCCGCGGCATCGTCTCCGTCGACGGGCACGACCTCGACGTCCCCCTGACCGCGAGGAAAGTGCTGGAGAGGATGCGCGACCCGGACCGGCCGCGCACGGTCTGGATCGACGCCGTGTGCATCGACCAGCGGAACCTGCGGGATCGGAATTACTTGGTCCAGTTGATGTGCGAGATCTACTCGCACACCACCGTCGGGTTCGTGTGGCTGGGGGAGGACGACTGCGATGTGCGGAGGACCTTTGGCGCGATCCGGGGGTTGTACGAGGAGGCGCGGCGCGAGACGGAAGGGTTCGAGACGTTCAAGGAGACGGTCTGGCCGGGGTGGTGGCAGGTCTATGGCTCGCCCACATCTGTGCAATTTGAGCCAGAGTCGATGGCGCGACTGTTCAGCAATAGCTGGTTCTCACGCCTGTGGTCAGCTCCGTCCATCCAGCCTAACAAGTGACCAAGAGCCACGCTGATAGATGGTCGTGTGCTACCAGGTGTGTCCAGGAAGCCGCCCTCGCGCCTCGCAGCATCTGCCACTGCGGCGCCCACAGCATCCCCCTCCTCCACCTCCTGCGGGCCGCCATCTGGCTCTACAGCAAGAACAAGACGCTGCCGGAGCCCTTGAGCGGGATGTCTGGTTTGGCCCGGGCTGTGCACATCGCGTCCTACACCGACGAATTGCTCGAGTCGCCGTTCCAGAAGGGGAGTAATCTGCTCTGGATGATGAATACGCTCCGGCAGTACGACGCCTCGCTTGACAAGGACCACATCTGTAAGTCGCCAGTCATTGCGACCTACCGTCCCGTGCGGCAGGAAATCGATCCGGACAGCCATTGCTGACCATCCATGCGCACTCCCCATATATGCTGACGCGGCATGCAGACGGGCTGATCGGCATGTACCAGCGCTTCACCTCCAACTACGACCTCCCGCCCAGCCTCGCGCCCCGCTACGACCGTTCCGCGCAGGACATCTACAGCGACGCGACCAAACTCGCCATGGCCGAGCTCGAGCGCGCCGACCCTCTCCTCTACATCTGCCACCATTCAACAGAGGAAGTCGAGAACAACTGGCTGCCGACCTGGATCCCGCAGTGGCAGCGCAAGCAAGACCTGACCATCGACACCTGGCCGCTGAACTACAGCGGCTTCACCGCGTCCGGGGCGACGAAAGTCCGCATCGATCTCGCGGCGCGGGAGGCGTTGGGCACGCTGACACTGGACGGGTTCGTGCTCGGGCGGGTCAAGGCTTTCACGGCGGCGTTCACGTCGGACGTGCTGCGGTCGGGGGGGGAGTATCTGCGGCTGTCGGCGTGCGCGGAGGCGTTGGTGGCGGGGGTGGGCGCTGAGGCGGGGGAGTTGGCGCAGACGCTCGTGGCGTCGTTGAGCCAGCAGCGGACGCCGATGGGTCGGGGGCAGTGCGTGGCGGGCTATCGTGCTCTCAGACAGGTGCTATTGAAGCAGGAGCAGCTTCCGGAACCAGCTCATAAGTCCGACGAGGACATCGACTCGGAGACCATCGCCACCAGCCGCACGTACCGCGAAGCCCTCGATCGCTGGCTGCGGAACCGCTGCGTCTTCGTCACGCAGGCCGGTCATGTGGGCGCTGGTCCGAAGGTCATGAGGGAGGACGACTTGATTACGATACTATGTGGCTCGAGGGTCCCCATCATCCTGCGACGACGGGGGCAGACGGACGCGTATGTGGTCGTTGGGCCGGCGTACGTCAACGGGGTGATGCTTGGGGAAGCATTCGAGGCGCATAGAGCGAGAGAAGGGGAGGACGTGCGCTTCGATACTGTTTGACAAAAGTTCACCGAAGCCGCCACTACTCACGCAAAGTTCTTCCGCTCGTGCTCCATGATCGCCTCCACCTTCTCCGCGCTCGCACTCGTCGGATCAAAGCGGTACCCGACCCACTCCTTGGCCAGCCGCCGCGCCAGCTCAATCCCCACCACCCGCTCCCCCATACACAGCACCTGCGCATCATTACTCAAAATCGCCCGCTCGACGCTGAAACTATCATGCGCCGTCACGGCTCTAATCCCCGGGACTTTGTTCGCCGAGATCGCGACCCCGAGCCCGGTCCCGCAGATCAGCAGCGCGCGGTCCGCCTCGCCGCTCTTGATCAGCTTCGCGGCGTCGACGGCCGGGTGCGGGTACGCGGTCGCATCGGAGGCGTCGTCCACGCCGACGTCGATGACTTTGGCGACGCGCGGGTCGGCTTCCAGGTCGGCTTTGATCTTGTTCTTGTAGCTGCTGCCCGCGCTGTCGGCGCCCATGGCTATGACGAGGCCCTTTTCGGAGGACATGGTTGCTGGGGTGGACGAGGGGTTTCTAGAGCTGGCTCTCGTCGTCGTCTGCGCCCTCGTGGATGGTGGGCTTGGGCTTGGCGACGGCAGTGCCTTCGACAGTCGTCTTGGTCTGCTTCGTGGTCGGGTCGGCGACGGTGGTGACTTTGCCGGTGATGAGGTGGGGCTCTTTGAGGTGGATCTCTTTCCACTCGCCGGTGCTGAGGTTGGTGGACTTGTGGCGGATGTACTCCGAGTCGATGGAGAAGGAGGAGGTGAGCTTGACCTTCTTCTTCCTCGTCGTGCCTGACGACGACATGTTGGGGGCAGCGAGAATCTTCCGTCACGGTGTCGTCCCGTTTCGCGGCTGATCTCCTGCACCTGCATGTGCCGAGGGGTCACGGCCCGAGTGGTGGGGGGAGAAGGGGAGTGGAGCGGCATCTCGATTCGGGAATCCCGACGGTGGCGGACCGAGCCTGACTCGCTGTGTTGCGTGCCTTCTTCGTTGAGAACAGTGCACCTGCCACGAACCAGATGAGCCAAGACAAGATGAACTACCGAGCCTGCCAAGAGACGCCTCCGCGGCAGCATTGATCTGGCGGCCCCCGTCAACCGCATAAGCCCATTCGCCCATGCATAGCATCCCAGCATGCCCATCTGCATCGAGTGCCGCTGCCCCGTGCCGACGCTCTACACGACCTACAGCAAAGCGGATGACAAGGCGCTGGGCAAGGGCGTGCGGCTGACGCAGTGCCCGCGCTGCAAGCGCTTCGCCGACAAATACGTCGAGCACGACTTCGTGGTGCTGTTCATCGATCTGGTGCTTATCAA
>JAWDJV010009850.1:0-15623 GCA_033119285.1 Teratosphaeriaceae sp. CCFEE 6253
CGCTCCGCGGCCGTCATGTTGCGCCTCCGCTCGACCTCCTCGCGCTCCTGCTCCTTCTCCTCGATCGCGAGCCGGTCTCGCCGCACGCGCTTCAGCTCGCGCAGCTTCCACGCCGCGCGCTCCGCGTCCGGGTCCATGCCGTCCGTGTCGTCGACCTCGTCCTCGGGGTCCATGTCCGCGTCGTCATCCCAGGCTTTGCGGCCCGCGGCTCGGGCGGCGGCGTCGCGCTCGAGTTGGGCTTGGAGGAGCTCGTCGGCTTTCAGTTTACGGAGCCGCTCTTCGCCGG
This sequence comes from Teratosphaeriaceae sp. CCFEE 6253, assembly GCA_033119285.1. Lineage (NCBI taxonomy): Eukaryota > Fungi > Ascomycota > Dothideomycetes > Mycosphaerellales > Teratosphaeriaceae > Teratosphaeriaceae sp. CCFEE 6253. Next base: position 287 of record JAWDJV010009850.1, read on the forward strand.
CTGTTATCTCCTCCGCTGATTTCTGTGCCGGCGCGGCGCCTTGCTGGTCTCGCTTGGCCTTGGAGATGAATGTGGGCCGTAGCATGGGCTTCGCGGGCTCCTCATCTGAGGAGTCCTCCTCCCCCGAGCTGCCATCTTCATCCGCACTGCTGCCATCTGCGTCTTCATCTTCCTCTCCCGACAAATCGGATGCGGTGACGAAGCCCTCTAGATCATCCTCCGGCGGCTTCTTCGGGGGTGCTGCTGCTGTCGTCCGCTGCTGCCCAGCTTTGCTCAGATCCAAAGCGAGCTTCTTCTGCGATGGAAATGAAGTAGCCTTCGGAGCTGGCGCCTTGGGTGCCGGCTCATCCGCAACCTCCTCGTCCTGTTCGTCCTCGTCCTCATCCTCTTCTGATTCTGGCTTGGCGGCTTCTGCCACACCCGGTCGGTAGCGAGTGGGCTGTAGACGATTCTTGGTCATGCGCGAGGAGGGTGGAGGCATGCTGGGCAACGGTCTGGCAGCAATGCGACGGCCGCAGCAACAGCTGTTATGTGTGCGCAGTGAGTATTGTTCGGGCACGAGTCATGCCTGTCGAAGGCCGCGGGGCCTAGCATGAGGCTCGCAATTGGCTCGGACAGACCCGCTACTAGCATTCGTGCGTGCAGACGTGAATTGTCAACGGAGAACAATATTAACGACATCAGGAACGCATCGTGCCGAGAAAAAAGTCAGGACGTTGCCCACGCTCAGCAGCTTCTGGACTATCGTAGGGGGCCCTTCATGTCATTTCATACGTGCTGTCCAGCAGAGATGACTAGCCGACATGGCAACCAAGTCGGCGCAAGGACGCGCAGGAGGAGGGAAGACGTTGGTGGTGTGCCGTCGGCCATGGGGACAGAGTATCACCACCGGCCGCAACCAGTGCTCGTGGACGTCCGACTGTCCATCACCCACTCTGAGGGGTAGACAATGCTCTCTGGCAAGCAGCGACTTATAGGCCATAGCAAATAATTTGTCCTACACAATCCGATGACCGCGCCCTTTGGATAGCATACAAGCCAGGACATTGCCAAGCGCATTTCGGGCCATGACATTGTGGCCAGACTCATTACCACCGTGCAAAGCTCACGAACCTCACGTCGTCCTTTGTCTGGAGAAGTACAATACTAAGCTCGCCTCCACAAAGGACATCCTCCAGCTCACTCTGCATTCGAGGTGTAAGTACAATACTAACGACAGCGGCCATGCCTCGACGCCTATATGTCTCGTTCCCATTGCAATCTCCTAGCCTCTTTCTGCTTCCGTCAGAACCAGACAACGAACACATACCGCAAGAAGCATACATAAGCCCACCGACCCAACAGCACCCCAGACTTCTTCTCCTCACCCACGCAACAGACCAACTACCAGCTATCTACACTCGTTAAGTAAGCTCCTCGCGCGCTCCCCCCAACCTCCAAGTACTTTGGCTAACATCCCCTCCCAGGCTTCCCAAGCTCCAACCAACCAACCAAACAAACAACATGTCTCCCATGGCACTTACCTCCAGCCTGCCTCTCCAGAAGAGCGCCATCGGCATCGAGTACGGCTGCACCGTGCAGAAGAGCGCCATCGGCATCGAGTACGGTTGCACCGTGCAGAAGAGCGCCATCGGCATCGAGTACGGCTGCACCGTCCAGAAGAGCGCCATCGGCATCGAGTACGGTTGCACCGTCCAGAAGAGCGCCATTGGCATCGAGTACGGGTGCACCGTCCAGAACGCTTAGGCGTTGACTCCCGCTTGGATGCGTTGACTTTTCGCTTTCTTGTCCGTCAGGTTTCTTCTCGGGACCTCGCGGGGATTTCTTTTTTTCGGGGAGGACATGGCTTGCACAGCGTTCACCTTTGCGTAGCGCGTCAGGGCAGACAAGTCGGATCTTCGGAGACGGCGGATGCCCGGCGCGCTTTTTTTGGAGTTACTTGGGATTGGGATAGAAAAGGGTGCAGCTATCATTATGGGAGCTTGATGCACAATGACAGTATCTGTCTACCTACCTCTCTCTCACGCTACTGTCCACCTATCAGAGGCTGTAGCTCCAGTGACTGTATCGCTGACCAGCGTCCTCGTGCACTTGATTCTCGGCAGCTGGTCCTGCTCAAGTACGGCCAGCTGGTCCTCGGATTGTCGCACAGACCTGCGAGTCATCTCCACGGGCCGATCATGTGCTGGACCTTCTCTGGCTGGACGCCGACTGCCAGTGTCCTAGATTCATGGTCTGGCTGCGTCGGTATAGGCAGCGAGTGGTGCGCTCTCATTCGCCGTGTTAGTTCCTGCTATGCTCATCCTATCCTCCAGGGCGGGGCAGGGAAGTCAGCGTGAGCAAAGTAGCCCTCAGCCTCACTTCCTGCTTGGTTGAATCGCGGGACACGTGAGAGCGACTGAGCAGATGTGGCGTGGCGATCAATGGACAACGGCTGGTTCGAGTAGATCGGCCACCCATCCCGAAGCGGTGCTCCTGCAGATGCATCGGATAGGATTCAGCTCAGAGCTTGGCATTCTTACTCTTGCTCTCCCATGCCCACCACTCCATCTTCCGACGGCCCTTCAGCCATCGTTCATAGGTCGCTTCCGCCGCTTCAGGGCTCCCCGCTTGCAACATCTCGTAGAAGACCTCGAGCTGCTCCATGAAGCCCGGATTTGGCGAGCAGACGGGGCGTCCCTCGCAGAGTTGCTTCAGTGCGGCATCCGGCGAGACCTCGTACTTCTGCATCAGATGTGCACAGACGATGGTCGCCGAGCGGGACTTCCCCATGGCACAATGGACGAACACGCCGCCATCATTAGCGAGAGCGGCGTCGATGAAAGCATTAGTCTTCCCGAAGTGCTGCAGCAGGTTCTCGTTCGGATCGTCCTCCACGCGGAGCATGAGGTGCTGGTACTGCTTGAAGTTGCCGCCTTCGTAGACATCGTAATCCAGTACGCTCAAGATGTGCGTGATCTTGGCCTGGGTGAACAGGTCAGGTTTCTGATACAACGCATGCAGACCGCCAATGAAGAGCTTTCCCGCTCGTGGGACCTGGTCCACCCATCCCATCTTTTTGAAGTCGTCAGAGAGGTGCGCAAACTCCCAGAATCGTGGCGCAGGCATGTGTATGAGTGTGGAAGGAACGATCGGAGAGTGTGAGGTGAGTGATGGATCTCAGTTTATCTAGCCGACAGCCTCGGCACGCTTCCAGCGTGTTTTCGTGGCGAGGTCAACCTTGAAGGAAGGATAGCGATCATCAGCATGGACTTACTACACTCATGAGAGGTCACGACCAGTGAGACCAATCGCGCAGAGCATCATGCTTCTTCTCAATCGCCACAGTGTGGCCCCTCTGGCTCTGACCGGGTGATGAAGTAATGATTGGAGGTGTGCTGGGTCGAGCACGGCGGTACATTCTACGCGAAGGGCAGCAGTCGCCGAGTCCCACCCAGTGTGTATCCGCGAGTCCAAGACTTCGAGACGTGTAAGGTGTCGGACTTATCGCTGGGCCCTAAATCGTGCACGCGTGGCCTCTTCGCGTCTTCCGGCTGCCACGCTGGTCATGTCGTTACTTCGGTCAGCGAGCACAGGTGGGCTACTGTAGACGCTGTCCGAGCTCCGATAGCCATGTCCAGGAGGCTTGACAGTAGATACTCCGGCCGGGTGATCTGCAGGTTCCCTGGCGGGTAAGGTGATTTCCTGGTCCTGCCTGGTGCTCGATCGACTGAAGGTTGTGGGTCCTTCGGAAGGCTTCCGGCTAGCCCTCCCCCGCACCCCGACCATATGATCAACTGCAGGTCGAGGTGAAGGAGACGAAGATGAAATCACTGCAGCAACAAAAGCCGCCCATACACCTAGCTACAGCACGTAGCGCACCCGGTAGAATGATGGGTATACATGCTATCCGAGGGCATGAGCTGCCCCTCACGTTCGTTCCGGCTACATAAGGACTGCGGACAGGACTCTGCCAATAATGGAGGACACACAAAGCCTCTGTACGCCAGGATGGGGCTTCTGCATCACTTCACGGCTGTTGCCGCCCTGCTCAACGTCGCGATGGCTTCTGTGGCCGTCAAGTACACTGGAATGGCGCCGACGGGCTACGAAGTGACGTTCAAATATACCAATGCCAGCGCCTCCGTGGTCCAGATTGCTGGCGGTCTCCTTCCATTCACCGACCAATTTCGGACGACGCCAGCCTTCAGCGCCGCCTACGATCCTCACGACTACCGACCCGGTGACTTCTTCGTGGCGGGTCTCAATGTCAACACGACCGGCAATCTTGGACCGCAGGGCAACTTCACCGGCTTCTACATGAACAACACCGGGGATGGCAATTGGGAATGGACAGCCCCGTTTCCATCTGGGACGTACTCATACGCGTACATCTTCGACTGTGCTCTAGGTCCGCGTTGCGCAACGACAGAGCCGGGCCAAGTGCCCGGCCTGACGTTCTTCAACGATCCGGAGAACCCGCCATTCCAAAACGATGACCTGCAGTTCAACCACTCAATCTTCCAGGTCCCTTATGACCGACGATTCCAGTACTATCCAGCCTTGAACCTCGACTTCGACTTCGCGCTTCCGGTACCTGCTGGGCATCGGGGCAAAGCCTTGGCCGTCAACTACACCTCGCCTGGCTCGACGTACCCAGCGAAGGACGTGCATGACCTGGCACTCTACCTCCCGCCCGGCTACGATGCGAATTGTGCCGAACCCTATCCAGTACTGTATCTGTCCCACGGAGGCGGCGGCACCGCTTTCGACTGGCCCAACCTCGCGAAGGCGTTCAACATCATCGACAACCTGATCTACGACCAGTGGATCGAGCCCACCATCGTCGTCTGCCCGGCCTTCTACAATCTGGGCTGCAACGAAAGCGTTCCTGCCAACGAGCTCATGATCTGCGTCCGGGAGAACTACCTCAGCACCCTGCTGCCCTTCATCGAAAGTACCTACCGCGCCTCCAGCGACCCGGACCGCCGCGCTTTCGCAGGACTGTCGCTGGGGAGTCTGCTGACCTACGAGATGTACATCAACGCCACCAGCGACTTTTCGTACTTCGGCCTCTTCTCCGGCGCCCGCGGACCCTCGAGCAGCGATACCAACACGGCGGGCTACATCAGCAACGTCACCGTCGCCGGGAATCCTCTGCTGACGGAAGTCGGTGTTTTTGTCGGGTTTGGCGCATTCGATATCGCCTTCAGCGATGTTCGCACGCTGCAATTGGCGCTTGAATTGGCGGGCGTGGATTTCCTGAGCAGGCTTGTGCCGTGGGGCTCGCATTTCTGGAACACGTGGCAGGATACGCTGTGGTACTTTGGCAGGGCTGCGTTGTGGAAGCCGCGGCCATTTACTGTCGACGTGGATCGGTCCGGGAGGCTGATCTACTGAACGAAGTCAGGTGGCCGCAAGGTTTCGGCTCTACATCGGCATCGCCGTTGTACTGCTCGTAGACTTCCATTGAAAGCGTAGGCTATCGCAACGTGCCCTCAGGGCGTTGAAGGCGACATCATCACGCCAAGGTCTGAGTGCTCTCGTGTGCAGCTCTAGAGATTCAGCACGTCGTTGAGAATCTATCGGATCAACACTATAAAGTCCCACTATATGTTGCTTGCCCGCCTCGTTGATTAATGGCATGTTGGCAAATGTGAGCTGCCAACGCGCTAAGACGCGTGGAACAGATTGTCTGGGCGGATCGGAGCTTCTTCCGTTCCGAAGTGCATTCGCAGTCTATCAAAACCCGAATCCTCTCGCTGCCTCCACCTTCGACCCCGTCACGGCGCATTCGAGCGGCAACAAGCAGCGTCCCAATGGCCGTCCAGACCCTCCCCTCACCATTGTGCTGGAACGGCCGGTCTCCATCGCGCAAGCTCTCCGCAGAATTGTGACATCAAGACTCTGCAAAGCGGCAGCAAACGCGTCATTCGCAACGCGAATCCCGTTCTTGGGAGCAGGTAGGAGGAGACTGCATGTGCACAGCTCCAGCTATTCGGTACCATCACTTCACCTATAAGATGTTCTCCCTCGTCAGACCCAGATTTGCCCTACCCTCAGCCACCCTCCGCTCCACAAATCTCACCGCATCCGCAATCAAGACCTCCCGACCGTTCACCACCACCTTCATCAGAAAAATGCCCGAAGCAGTCACAGCCGAGGAGATCAACTCCAAGACCGACCCGTCGGTGGCCAAGCAGTATGACTCGGAGTCATCCTCGGAGAAGAAGTTCGAGGACTTCTACGCCATCACCGACAAGCTGAAGATTGGCCTGATGGGCACCCTGCGCGAGGGGATCGGCCCAGTCCACCGCTCCATGGCCGTCGCCAAGCGGACCGGGCCCGACTTCCTCTTCCTCTCCAACGCCCACTCGCAGAAGTTCAACGACATCGAGAAGAACCCCGGGGCGGTCACGATCACGTTCCAGAACTCCAGCACCCAGGACTGGGTCTCGATCACTGGGGAGGTGGTCACATCCAGCAATGACGATCCCCGGATCAAGGAGGTGTGGAGCAAGGCCGCTGCTGCCTGGTGAGTCCGTGATGGAATGTACCACGCGGACAGCGGGAGCTAATGCCTATGTCAAGGTTCGGAGACCTGGGTGATGGGATCCACACTGGCAAGCCTGAGGACCCGAGGATGAAGGTACGCGAGACCTCCTCGCGACCTCATGTCGCACTGACTGACGAATTTCTCTCCCAGCTCATCGAGGTGAAGTCGAAGTACATCAGCTATTGGAAGGCCACCGTTGGCGCGCTCGGGTTCGGGAAGGAGATCGTTGGCGCGATGGTCACTGGCGGCGTCGCGAAGACGGGTGATCTGAGGGAGATGAAGGAGGACGAGATCTCGCAAGCCCGCTCCAGGGATAGCAGCATGAGCTCGTAAGTCGGCTACCAACGTGCTGCCTGATGCGGCGACGGCATGGTGACGGATGTGCAAGCTAGCCGATCACATTTGTGATATCAAAGTGGTGCGCTTTCCTTCTCGTACTTTGGTAGACTCGCCTGGCGACTTCCAACTGTACATGAACTCTAGCGGAAGATGGATACCATGCCGTGCACGATCCGTTCTACCTGACTTCCATGCAGTCTCTTAGCGATCTGGTGTATTCACTTGACATGCTACGGTCTGATATTTTTTCACGTCATGAACTGCAGGCGCATGATTGAAGTGGACTTGCCGCCTACCCACCTGCAAGGAGACAGCCCACGACAGGATCCCGGGAGCTGCCGGCTGAACTAGGCTCTTGACTTCAGATGTTCGTCACCTGCACATATGTCGTTATGCTGAGCAACAACCTCGTCTCGTTCAAAGACACTTTGTGCAGGGCCACAATCATCAAGCCCTCGTCTCCAGCGTGCTGCGTCTCACTCTATTCTGGTGCCGGGCGCAGGCGGTAGGACTAACGTGCGAATACGAGCCCCTTTCGATCCTTCCACCACCCAATCTGCCTTGTCTCCAACCTGAAGCGGCGCCAGCAACGGGTCTAAGACATGCACAGGGCATACAATGATGACTACAAAGGAAGAAGTCCGCGCTGCAGGTACATGTAGGTACCGATCAAGAGCTACCATTTCCTATTCCTACATCCACGTCAATCCCGCTTCAAGGTAGCAGCCGTTCTACTTGAACAGCACACGTGATATCCACGAGCGACATCAACAATGCAGCACCTCATCCTCATCGCCCTCGGCCTGGCCGCCTCAACAACCAGCGCCTCCCTCCTCAAGCGCCAGCTCTCCTGCTCCGACCCATCCTCCTCCGACTGCCAGGACCAAGAATCCACGTACCTCGAACAAGTCTGCCTCCCGTCAAACGCCACCGGGTACCCCGACTTCAACGCCCCTTGCGTGCAGACCCAGCTCATCACCATCGAATGCATGTACGGCGCCGCGGGCCTCAACTCCTTCCTCGGCACCGACAGCATCAGCGCCACGGACGACAGCGAGGACACTCCCACCCTGAGCAACAGCACGCAGCGGGACTGCGTGTGTGAGAGCCAGTACTTTGCCGCGCTGACCGGGTGCGACGACTGCTATAGAGCGCACGGATCACTGCAAGGCGTCGACGGCGCGGACTACATCAACGCGGGGTACATTGCGAGTATCAGCTCGTCGTACTGCGCGGTGACGAACACGCCGACGGTGGGGTTGGCCGACATGCTGTACGGGATCGCGACGGGGTCGCTGGCCAGCAGTGTGGATAGTGTGGCGAGCACGGCCAGCGCGAGTACGTTCTCGGATCCGATCGGGAACCAGACGGCGGTGTCGTATTACTATACGCCGTCAGTTACGGGCAGTGCGGCGTGGGTCGTGGTGCAGGCGACGAGCAGCGCGGGTGCCAATTCGACCTCGGATGGGAGTGCGAGTGAGAGCGGCAGTGCTAGCTCGAGCAGTGAGAGCTTGGCCACTTCGAACGGACAGATCGTTGCTACTGCGGGGGCTACCACGACGACGGGGACTGCGGCGTCTGGCACAGCATCTGGTGCACCTGGCACGGCAGCTGGGGCATCTGGCACGGCGAGTACGCCACCGGGTAGCATGGCTGGGAGACAAGAGGCGGTGGCGATCGCCGGTGTTATTGCACTGGCTGGCTTTGTTGCGTTGCTGTGAAATACCCTCTGAGCGAGACGTTGGCATTGAGTTCAAGCGCTATACTTTTGATCAAGCTTGGTCCGTTGGACAGCGGTATTGGGAAGATTCCCCGTCCATGGGAAGCTGCTCGAGTCTGATCTACCGCGCAGCACGTGCGCTGAGAGAGGTACTATGCTACGAGCGAGGGCCTCTTCGTCTTAGCTGCATTTGAGTGACGTACCGCAGCGCTGTAATGACTACTGACTACCGACATTCTGGACTGCTACGGGCAGAGGCCGAAACGTCTCACGCCGAAGGCGGGCAAGATTCTCCATGGCGAGCGCCGTCGACTTTGCAAGCCTCCGATCTCTGCATATGGATCAGGGCTGTGATGACCGCCGCGCCGCGAGAAGCTGGCGGTCTCTACCAGCGCGAAGGTGTGCCGGGCGCTCTGAAAGCGCTGCCGCGATCTGGGACTCGTAGCCATCTTTGCCGCGAGCGTGGTAGCATCGCCGGCCCACGGTCGTCTAACGTAAAGAAGCGTACCGTCAAGCCTCTCAAGTCACCTCGCCGAAATCCTCATCAGCTTCGGGTGCCGTGAATGCCGCCGGCGCAGTCATGGCCTCGGTAGTAGCACTGTCCGTGGTTACCGTGCTCTCCGCTGCAGCAAGGCCTACGTCCTCCATCTTAAGCTCCTCTCCACCCTCCTCGCCCTCTGCAATCTCGTCAGTAGCCAGAGTCTCCGCGCCCACCGTGGTCTTCACCACCGCAGGCTTGGCGTTCAGCTCATCCCACGCCTTCGCCCGGCTCTGTACGCGCCTGGACCGCGCCTTGCTATCAGCGACTTTGCGCTCCAGCTTATTCACCACCGCATCCGCCTTCTCGATCGCGCGCTGCTGCCGCTCCCTCTGCTGTCGCTTGAGCGGCTTGGCTTTCTGCTTCTTGGTGATACCGGCATTTTGAGCGCTGTGTAACCAGGGCTTATACTCGGTCTCTTGGGCGGCTGGTGCTGGCTTGGCTGCCACGCCATCTTTCGCTGGGGGCGGTGATGCGCCTCGGCGGGCGACGCGAGAGCGGAAGGAGACCTCTGCGTGGGTGTTAGTGGAGGATGAAGTGGCGATATCTCGCTCTGTCTACCTCGCTTCTTCACTTTGGGCGTCTTCGCCATCGTGCTAGAGGCTCGTGGATTGTCTAAAATTCGCTTTGTCACATGCTCGAAGATTCGCTTGTGGTGGACCCTGCAGGGCGGCCACTCTCCATGTGCTTTCCTTCTTGGATCAACCTCCATCGCTCACCAATGCATCAAACGCACGACCACAACAGACATGGACCGCGCTACGATCAATGACGGGCTGCAATCACTACGGGTCCACATTCCGACCAGCACCGGCCTAGTCTACGGCATCCTCGCCCTCTACATCGCCCACCAGGCCTTGATCTACTTCGACTACCCGCTACTGTCGCCACAGGAGCTAGTGTGGAATGCTCTGGTCTACGGTGTACCCGCGCGCTTACTCCTAGATGCTGAAAAGCGGCAGCAGCTCAAAGACACCGGCGTCAAGTCGCAAATGCAGGCGGCCAAGAGCGAGGCACTGCGAAGGATGCTCGGCTGGGGTAGCAACACGCTCTCTCACAAGCTAGTCGGCGGCGAGGGTCTCATACGGCGCATTAGCATGGGCGTCTCACTTTCTAGTGATGAGCCGACCACGGATGCGCCGCCCGGCCTGGGCAATTGGGACAATTCATGTTACCAGAACAGCGTGCTGCAGAGCCTAGCTTCACTGGGATCGCTGAAATGGTACTTGGAGCGGATTAGTGCGGGACTTCAAGACGATGGGACCACGAGTGCGAGTCTGAGGGAGACGGTCGCGAAGCTGAATGATGCGGCAAATAATGGCAGGCAGCTCTGGACGCCGGCGAAACTGAAGAGCATGAGCAGTTGGCAGCAGCAGGATGCGCAAGAGTACTACTCGAAGATCACGGATGAGCTGGACAAGGAAGGTGCCCGCGCGGTAGTCGCAGGAAAGGCCAAGGATGGGCTTGAGAGCGTGGTGCACAACGCTGAGTCGGTAGAGGCGGAGGTCGACGAAGCCACAGAGCCTGGCGAGACCGGAACGGAAGTGGCGCGCAACCCGCTCGATGGCTTGGTTGCACAACGCGTGGCCTGCACACAATGCGGCTTCTCGGAGGGTCTGTCCATGATCCCCTTCAACTGCCTGACCTTGCCTCTCGGCTCCGACAACGTGCATACTCTGGATGACTGCCTGGACGAGTACACCAAGCTGGAGGAGATCAGCGATGTCGACTGCCCCAAATGCACCCTTCTCCGCGCCGCGAAACAGATCAAGCAGATGATCGCAACGGAGCCGTCACTGAACGACAAAGAAGTGATTACCGAGGGAACGCCAAACTCAAGCCTGAGCCTGCCCCCCGAGCTCCGCGTCCTTGCCGCGAATCGTCTGCGCACGATACAGCATGCTCTGGACACCGACGACTTCGCCGACAAGACGCTCAACGACACCTGCCTGATCCCGAAGAAAGCCCACGTCTCCAGTACCAAGACCCGGCAAGCCGTCATCGGCCGTGCGCCGCAGTCACTCGCCGTGCACATCAACCGCAGCGTCTTTGACGAATTGACGGGCGTGCAGCGGAAGAACTACGCGCATGTCCGGTTCCCAATGTCACTGGATCTGGGACAGTGGATGCTGGGCGAGGGGCTCAGTGGGCAGGCGACACGGTCTATGCTCGAGGATAGCCGGGGCGAGGAGTGCGCGTTGAGGTTGAAGGCGGTCGTGACGCATTACGGGCGGCATGAGAATGGGCATTATATCTGCTATCGGAGACACCCTCTTCGGCCCAAGGCGGAGTCGGATATTGACGAAGTGGACGAGGTGGAGAGCGTTCGGGAGCAGTGGTGGCGGCTCAGCGATGAGGACGTCTCTGCTGTTGCGGAGGAGGATGTGCTGGAGCAGGGCGGGGTGTTCATGCTCTTCTACGAGCGGGAAGGGCTGATGGAGACACCGGGGAAGGCAATATCAGGGACTGCTCGGATCGCTGAGTGCGGTACTGCCGGGGCAGAGACCGTCGATACGGCCCTGCCAGATACTGCTGCGGGTTCTGTAACGCCCTTGGCTGCCACAAACGAGAGGCTCGAAGCGGAGGTCGAGCAGGAGGCTCCGGCTACTGTCAACGTACCACCCTCATCCACTCACCCCGAGCGGCCAGAATCATCTGCGGAGCCTTCGACCCACACGGCCCCGGCTGCTCCGGATTACAACATCGTCGAGTCTTCTTCCGCACCGACGGCATCAACGCACTCATCACTCGACCAGCCCGCAGCCCGTCCGGAGCCACAGCCCGCTGAGCACGACTTTGTCGAGACGCCGCCGCGGAAACTTCCGTCGCCGCCCCTGATGCGGACGTCGCGCGATGGGCAGAGTGGGAGGCAGCGGTCTATGGGCAACACTGGGTTTGGCGGTGGGCTCAGGTTCGTGACTGCTTCTTGATGTCTTGATGGGATGCGAGAAGGGCTGTGAGAGGGCGGTTGGGCTTTGGGGTTTAGCGCGGTGTTTGGGCTGCTATACGAGATTCATGAAGGTGTGGTAAGCCGTCCGTTGGAGTACACCTTGACGGGGCGCCGGCGAGCGCCTGGGTTCAGGACGGCCAAGAGGTCCTCGTTGGGTGCGCTCATATGGTGTCCGCGTCCATCACTCTCTCGATGTAGACTCTTTCGGCCGACACTACTACTGCACACAATCCTCCCGTCGATTTACAGTCAGGCTTCTGCGATTCTCACAACAGTTTCTAGGTTGGCTTGCGTACGGCGCAGCGAATGGACCAGTCTTACGATGTTCCTGCCTCGTTTCGATCACGATCACGGGAATACATGTACATGTATGTAGCTCGCCACTAATGACCCGAAACGAGGTGTGCCGCGATCCGAGTACTGGGTCCACATGTAGATGTATATTTACGCGTAATAATCCTTCCGACACATCCGCTTGGTACTTGCTTTGCGCTGTGTTACAAGCACACTCGCCGGAGATGCTGGCATTCCGGTGGACGGGACTTGGACGCGTCAAGCTATCGTAAAGGCAGGCGGCCGCCGGATCAGAACGAAAGGAAGATGACACCGCCGCTCAGTGATAGCGCAACGAACGGGCGATCCAATGGACAGCCACATTCCAATGGCAACAGCGCTACCAAGACGCGATCCAATGCCCCTCCAGGAGGCGACCAGGCACCCTCAAAGCCTAAGGAGAGCATGCTGGCCAAAGTCAAGCGGATATGGCTCGCCAAGACCGGCATCGACAAAAGGACCTACATGCAGATGTTCAAGGGAGCACTGGCCCCGACCATCGCTATCTCTGCCTACCAGTCTACGGCATGGGCGGAGACTTACACCACCATCGGCTACCTCGTCGGCATCATGACCATCCTCTCGTTGCCAATCCTTCCGCGGGCGAAGTTCCTGCAGACGATGCTGGTCAATGTCTTCGTGACCTGTTTGGGCTGCGCCGTGGCGTTGCTTGCGATGTACTGCTGTATTCGCGCCCGGATCAACAGCGAGACCCGCAATGGCACTGGCGGCGGGACCAGCGGTCTGGCATCTGGCGGCGCTCCGACGACTACCTACAACTCATCCGCCTCAGCAGTGGCCGGGGTCTGGCTCTTCGCCGAGATCTACGCCATCAGCTCCTTCCGGGCCAACAGACCGCAGTTCACCATCCCCAGCATCATGTTCGCCATCTTCGCCAACGTCAGCATGGTCTACGCGCCGCAGTTTCCATCGACGGTTGCGGCCACGGCATTTGCTCAGAGGCTGCTCGAGGCCTTCCTTACAGGCTTCGCCATCTCAACAGGAGTCTCGCTACTCGTGTTCCCATTGACAAGCCGTGAGATCGTCTTCAAGGAGTTAGCGGGATACATCGCCTCCTTGCGCGGTGCCATGCAGGCCAACTTGGCGTATCTGCGGAGCCTGGAGGACTCGGACATGTTCGCGCCTCATCGCATCAACACGGCTGGCGAAGAGGTGGCGGGAAGTAAGGAAGCCGCGGCCCTCAAGGCGAAGATGCAGGGGCTCACGGCGCTGCACGCGAAGCTGAATCTCGACTTGCCCTTTGCGAAGAGGGAGGTGGCACTGGGGAGGCTGGGGCCGGACGACCTGCAGGAGTGCGCGAAGATCCTGCGGCAGGTCATGCTGCCGGCCACCGGTCTGAGCTCTATGCCGGATATCTTCCGCCGGATCGCCGAGTGGCGGAACTGGGATGCGCAGCTTGACTTGTCGCATTCTACTGTGGACGAAGCACCTAACGAGGGCGAGAAGCTCAGGGTGGAGTCCATCCAGGAGTGGCACCACTTGATGAAGAGCCTCCGGGAGCCCTTCGGGAGCGCCACCGCGAACATTGACGAAGGGCTCGAACACGTTGCTATCACCCTACAGCTGGCACCGCCAAAGCCGATCCGAAGCGCTGAAGACGCAGCTGAGGTCAGCGGCGACGAGCCTCGACCGGGCGAGAAGGGCTTTGCAGCCTACTACGAACGCCGCTCGCAGGATGCCGTCGACAACCGGAAGGAGTTCCTGCGATCCTGGTGTACGGTCCACGGCATCGAGCTGTCGGCCAATTTCTTCGACGACCCTTACCGCAAGGACTACCAGGCTCCCGCCTGGATGAACCACTACCCCAGCTCGCCCGCCCGGCAGCAGCTCAGGCGCCAGCTCTTCGTCAGCCTGCATCTGCAGTTCCTGCTGTGGAATGTGAACCGCCGGGTCTACAGTTTTGTCTCGTTCGCGGACGGCTTGCAGGCTTCCGGCAAGCTCAACAAGACCAGGCTCATCGTGCCGGGCCTCAAGCGGCTGCGCAAGTGGGCCATGTCGTTGATGGCGAACGATCACGAGGCGCACGATGACCAGCAGATCGACACGGGGAGCAGCGACACGACAGTATACCTTGGGGCGGCGTACGGCAAGAGGAAAGACCCCGAGCACCTCCCGCCCCGGACGCCGTGGGAGAAGTTCGGTAATGTCTTCAGGAGCATCCCGCATTTCTTCGCGTCGCCGGAATCAGCTTTCGGGTTCCGGTGCGCGTGTGCTACGATGTCCATTGCCATCGTGGCGTTCCTCCACGACACGCAGACATTCTTCACGCACGAGCGCCTGTTCTGGTCGCAGATTATGATTTCGATTGGCATGAGGTGAGTGCGATATCATCCTGTGTGAAGGTCTCGGATGCAGCTAACTTGGTCTCTCTAGCCCAACAGCCGGGCAGAGCGTGCGAGGCTTTCTGCTGCGAGTCTTTGGGACATTTATCGCCATGTGCCTCGCTTGGGTGGCCTACTACATCGTACGCAGTCGCCACCTTGGAAATATGACCGCCGATGCCAGCTGACGTTCCGCTTGCAGGTTGATGGCCAAACGGCGGGCGTGCTCGTTTTCTACTTTGTGGCCTTGCACACCGGCGTATACATCGTCAGCAAGTACCCACAGTACATACCCGTCGGCATGATCACCCAGGTCACCATCACGCTCATCCTCGGGTACGAGTTACAAGTCCGCAAGGTCGGCATCCAAGTTGCAACTTCCAACGGGCAAGCTTACTTTCCTATCTACGAGCTTGCACCCATCAGGCTTGCTACGGTCAGTGGTGGCCTCTTCCTGGCATGGATCTGGACCATCTTTCCGTTCCCCATCACGGAGCACTCATAGCTGCGGCGGAATCTGGGCCGATCGCTCTACCTTCTCGCCAATTACTACTCGGTCATGCACGAGACGGTACGGACG
>JAWDJV010009851.1:0-15589 GCA_033119285.1 Teratosphaeriaceae sp. CCFEE 6253
TGTCGTGGCGGGCTCGGATGTCGTTGGCAGCGGCCATTCCTCCGTCGTGGCGCAGTGTTTGTGTCTGGGTCTGCTGTTGGCGATGGAGAGCGAGGCGGTAAATGCCGTGCTCGGCGGACTGACTTGGTGCTGCAAAGCTCGCGACAGTGATGCTCTCGATATTGCGCAGCCGGATGAGTGTATCGTGCTGTGCACTCGGGCCGTCCGTGAAGGGTTTATGGTTGCGATGGAGCGATCCGAGTCTTCGCGGTTCTCAATCCCGTCCCAAAGGTAGTCTATTGGGAGATCCTCGTTACGTGGTGGAGCTTCACGGTTGTAGCCGACCCAAGCGTCGCCGACCGTACTGGCCGAAGTGGCAAAGCCCGCAGGGGATATGGAGACTTGCGATTGGACCGGACCGCAGAGCCAGGCCACTTGGCCGTGAGCGCTCGCGAGGCTGCGCCGTCGCGATCAAGCACAACGAGCCGATGTGTCAAGCCTGCGTCCCGCACGCCAGGGTCCAGGGAAGGAGCGCACGACGGAAGCATCCACGGCTTGTCCGAAAGCATGTTGTAGGCCAATTCTGCTGGCGTCATTGTTGTAAGAGTGGTTAGGTCGTTGAGATGGCTGTGCAGAGCCGGCAGCCTTCCGCCGATGCGCCCTGGGCGCATCCTTGATCTCCTGGTCTAGGCCCCGATCTAGCCGTCGAATGAGGGGACTCGCGACCAAGAAAACAACCCAGTTGCCCGGATGACGGGGCAGGCCATGTTATAAGGTTTAGAGAGAGTTCAGGGCCATCTGTGCCGATGCTATTAGCCTCCAGGGCTTATAGTTCATTCTGCAGCTATACAGGGTGGGGGCCCCCGGAGCTCTTCGGTTGTCACCGTCCAGCACCTGTCACCACCAAAGTTGCTGACTCGCTCGGCTGGGACGGGGCGCGGCCCGCCGCCCCTCTAGACTATGAACCGGTGATTATTGGCGACGGGGGTATCGCCGTCGCGGTGATGCCGCCACCGATGGCGTGCATGCCAAGCTTTGGTGCAGAGCGCCTCTGGCTTCCAAGGGTTGGATCCATGCTTAATCGTGCGGTTCATGACCCAGCACAACGCTCAAGGTGCACGGGTAGAGCCATTGAGCCACGCTGCATATCGTGGTACTTCCTGCCGCCATGGTTCGCGATCATCAGTGTCAGCATGGGGGATCATGGGTAGTCGGGGCCGTGATATGATCGTCATGAGCTAGCACTTATCTCGCGCACACCTCCCAAATGGCCCACGTAGCGGACGTGTAGAAAGGGCGAACCACATCAAAGCGCTAGCAGCGCCGGAGGCTCTCCACGGCCAGGTACCTTAGTGCCAATGGCCAATCATTAGCAGGAGGGCCGGAGAGCCGCGGACGGCCCAGAGGATGCACGATCATGCATGTACGGGCGCGTACATGTATGCACCTGTAGTGGAGCTGTCGTTTACCCGTGCCGCATGGGGGCACGACATCAATCCGGGGCGGGGAAGACAGGCGCCGCGAAAGCTTAGCCCCCACCTCTGGCGCAACCACCACCGCCAAGATATCGGTCGGGCCCTCCGACCAGCACTGGGGCGGCACGACTCTTGGATCAGGCATATGCCCTTGTTATTGTTTGTGCCTCGGCGCAGGAGCATGGCCGCGCCATCGTTACGACATCGGATCGCAGCGGCGTGCGACTAGGCGACATCCCTGCAGCGCTTGCTCCCTGCTCGAGCAGCACGACGTTCCCCCACCGACTGCGTGGGTCTCACGGATCGTCCGAGCCCGGGGTCAGGCAAGCAAGCTGGACATCGGGTCCTCAGTCGGTGCAGCCATACCCGTGTCGAGGACACCGAAGCCGGGAGCATCCCAAGCTTTCCGGACCGTGCCACCAACGCCAGCGATTGATCGCCGCTCTACACCGGGCTTGAATGTTCTTGCCCGTAACAGCGTCTGCTCCCATGCACGCTTGAGCCAGGGTGCGGACTCGTACGGCCGTGTGTCTCGCCATCATGCATGGATCATGACAGATCCACCGGTCTCCACCGCGGATCCAGGGCGAATCGGCCATTCGTGAACACTGTGTATTTCAGGAACATCTGGAGACTCGGACGCCCGTGAGTTCGGTCATGCTCGATGCTTCGTCGGGCGTAGGATGAGCAGCGTCGTAGCGAGCGTGTCGCAGGTGCAGCAGCGCACAACAAAGACTCGGATAGACACGACCCTCGTTCGGCTGATCTTGTCGGCTCGTCGTAGCATGGGCTACTCCTCCAACTCCTTATACTGCTTCGCCCATTACTGCTCTTCGTAAGCTTCGAAGAGACACACCGCCATTTTCTACCTCAGCTGGTCCGTTCACCTAGGCAGCTTCTTTCGACGCAAGTATGGCTTGGAAGCTCCGTCGGCCGTCAATCCCGGGCATGCTGTCTGAGAGGCACATGCACTCATCCAGAGGAGCAGTACAAGAGACTAGCGCGGAGAAACAGAGCATCCATGGTTGGGGAAACGAGTCAAAGAGCGACTCGGACGACCTCCGACTCCCTCACAACAATGCATCGTATGACTTGGCCAAGTTCCTCCGCACAACCGGGCCCCGAGAACCATGCCCATCGAAATCTCCAAAAGGTGTATGCGGTCGCTCGAAATCTCTACCTCGCCAGCTGCTAGAGTACTGGCGACCGAGGACCAGTGATGGCGAGCAAGTCAGCCCGAGTCCAGATCCGAGGTGAGCCACCGTCTGTAACTCGCTAAGCTGAGTGTCAGCTTATGCTGTTCAGGTCTACTTACACGTACCAAGAGCGCTTGCGAGCCTGGGTGCGTGAGGCGTCTATCGATCAGTGCTCAACGCTGCCCCCACTACCACTTCTGCCGTCCAGGCTGCCGTCCAGGCTGCCGGACTCGGTCGTGCAGAAGACGACCTCTGCAGGTAAGGCAACTCAACTCCACCTGACTTGGATCTGTATTGACAGAGCGGTCCAGGGTCGAAGCATTTGGAGCTGAAGGTGCCTCGAAGTCCCAACGTAGATGATGCCAGCGGCCGAGTAGAAGAGAAGATAGGTCATCCGTACGTGATATCATCAGCATCAGATGGGAAAACACTGATGAGCGTCCAGACCCAAGGTCCACAACCAAGGAGATCTTGACCGACTGTTTCTTAGGGACATGACCTCCGACGAGCTGTTGGACGGTTGGCTTGCGGACTTCACAATTGGTACCGACTTGGAATCGGAACGCGCGCAAGATACGGATGCACTTTCGAGGATATCCTCGATCGCAGATGGCCATCTCTCCACGACTCTGCCACCAGCCTGGTCACGAGACAGCGTCAACACAGTCGTCCGGACAAGCGACATGGGTGCGCTTCGTTCGCCGATAGAATTTCTAGACATGGAAGATGGCGACCTTCAGGAATCGGATTACTCTGCCCACCGCGACGGGCTTACTACCCCGACTGAGGTGAATGATGGACTGTCCGGGGTTCCCGTTTACCCAGGCAGTGCATTGAAGTCTGGGATCGGCAAGGGCTCGTTCAACAACGACCATACTCCAAAATCCTGTTCTCCTCCTCAGAGCCTGGCAGCGCACACTTCCGGCCACCCTTTCGCAAGTAGTGACTTGGCGCTCGGCATGGCCGTCAACGAACGAATCCGGAAATACGAACGTGGCTCGTTCAATCACGGCAGATCAAAGGATGGGGACAGACTATGCCCCGTGAGCAACACACACTTAGACAATGCATTCGGCCCAGCCAGGAGCGGCGCCCACGGACTCCGCGCTTCGACCGTACTCTCGAGTAATCAGGTGCCAGTGCAGAAGATACGCCTACGAGCATCTGACATGGCACTGCGTCCAAGAGACAGTGGAACCGCCCCGTGGCAGACAAGTGACGGCACACTGGCCCTGGCGGAAGGCAGCTTCATGGAAGATGCTAAAGGTCGCGGTTCACATCACGAACCCGAATTGGCCAGATCCACCCGCAATGCGCTATTGTACTCAACCACGCCTGCATACGATCCTTACACTCCCGAACGGAAGCTGGCGGCCCGTTCGGAGATTAGTCGGACTCGATCTGATGAGCGTCCTGATGCCGAAGAGCGCGCATCCATCAGCCCCACGGGCCCAAAGCAAAGTACCGACCAGGGCGCAGTGCGCTCTGAACCCATGGCTTGGATGAGATCTGAGCAGACCTGGCTGGACAGCGACCCTGATCCTTCGTCGTCCCGGACCAGCTCAGTGAGCCCGAAACAAGTCCAGCGCGCGGCCCCAGCGAAGGGTCTGCGACAGGCGCAGTCGGAAGAGCAGCTCGGCAGCCAGAGATCGAGAGCGTACACGAAGACGAAGCCACTGCCGCCTTTGGCTGGCAGCCCTCATTGCTACGGCTACGGAGCAAAGCTGCCGCACATTTCGACACTGTCCCGCTTCGCATCCGCCCCATCGGCAGAAATGGTTCGGGGCACGACGTACATGAACGCGCCGACCCCGCCACCAGACAAGGCTCTACCGCCTCTACCAGTCCCCAATACTCCCGAGCATCCCGGCCTCCGGGCGGGAAGGCCACGCATTGCCCTGCTGCCGCTGCGAGCCGACAAGGTCGCATCGAAGGCGTTTCCGGAGAGGCCACACTCCCGGCTATCACCGCAGGATCTGCGCGCGCTCATCCAGCAGAGCTTGCAGCAGCACGTGGACGACGGCGTCCCAGGTGTCGGGATACAAGAAGCCCTGCGTACAGCGGATAAGGCCGACAAGAAAGTGGCCGCGTTGGAACTCATCGAAGCTCAGGTCTACGAGCTTCAGTTCAAGGCGTCACAGCTCTCCGCTATGGTCGTCGAGGTCCTGCACACGCGATACTGAGTGCTCGAAGCTCTCGGCATGGCTGCGCATTGGCCTGTGTTGCTTGAGTCGCGCCTCCTAACCACCGCACGTCCAAAGTCCGCGCGCCTTGCAGGTCAAGCGCCGCTGCTGACAGACCTTCTTCTTTCATGAGTTTGCGTCTCAACGCGATCAGTACACGTAGATCATTAGTTGTACATCTCGTACACCTTCGTCGTCCCCAGCGTACTCCCACAGCACCGGTCGCCACCGGAGCGTGAAAAGGTGTTTTAGCCCCAGTGGAGTGACAACCCAAAGCTCCCGGCATGCCCCACGATGTCGCAGCTGGTGCGCACCATCGCATTCGCTTGAATCCCACAGGTAAAGACAATAAGCCCCAATGCATCTGATCGCGATGTTTCGGATCTGGTAGGTTCGGTCGCTGTGAAAGCACCGGAGCGAAGTGCGCTCCGTGAGTGGCGCACGCACGGGCGACACAAGCGCGCGTTAGTCACGCGATAGACTTTCCAAGCTCGATCCGCAGCGCAGACATCCAAGCGACGCGCATGCTGCATCGCTGCGGTCTCAGAATCGTGTCAGATGTGGATTGAGATTCGTAGCTCCGTAGGCCTTGAGCCTAGATCGGCTCGCGAGTCACAATGCACAACAAGTCTAGATGCTATCACGGATGCCCCGCCCGCCAACCAAGTCATAGTATGGTGGGTTGACCGGCCCAGTCCAAGCAACCAGTAGTGGCTAGAGGCGTCTGCAAGTTCCACTTGCGGAACGTCGTCTGGCTGCCTGACAAGAGGCTTCCAGGGACGCCCATCCTCCAAGAATAATATCCAATGTAACGCCGTCCCGGCCATGAATGTTCTGTGACGGGATCCTGCGGCTCAGCATCGAGCAAGTCCGCAGATGCAGGACTCCTGCGTCTGCGGACATTAGGAACATTTGGAGCGGGCCTCGTGGAGTCCACACAGCCAATTGCCAGACGCCGTTGTGCCCGGGTATTTGGCTTTACGCGACTGCACGAGCCGATGGCGAGCGGGCCGCATTTGTGCTGGTGACGTGTGAGTACATGTACCTTCGCAGGTCCGGGTGATGATTGCCGAGCCGGACCAGGAGATTGGCTTGAGCGGCGCCGGGTTCAGTCACAGCTGAGCAGAGCGTGTCTCTTCGAGCGGTGTGGCCGATGATAGAACGATGTACGCTGGAATAAACCGCCTCAACTGTTCCCCACACAGTGGCAAAGCGATGCATGCAGACGTTGAGTCCCTCCAACATGTTGCGCTGATGGAGTCCTGGGCGCGAGTCATGTGCGTCTGCATCTCGGCTCGCATGACTCGCGTTTTGTATCGCCTAATCCTACCACACCAGAACAAAAGCAAAGGAGCTCCTTTCATGCCTGTCATGACTTGTATGAACGTGCAGGATTAACCCTTGTGTCTGCACTTGACACACTGATTTCGCTCAGAAGGACGTGATCATGCCCGAATTCCGGATATGACTCCCGAACGTGATCACCCGGCCATTCTCCTCGATCCATCGCCTCACGCAAGGTAAGACTCTAGGGTCTCTTGTGGGATACTATCGAACATCGGCTTCTACTCCACGTCATCAGTAAGGTATGTGCTTCCTGGACCATACGGACTACTACGCAGACGTACCGCAGAGAACCAGCCCGATAACGGCGCTCCAAGTGACTTGTACGTCCTTCGACGAGCATCAGTCCTCGGCACTTTCAAGAGCGGTAGGAAGCACTCACTCCGCAGGATCTTCCTCCCCGACCTGTATGATTTTGCTGAGGTCTCCACCGACCGCCGCCAGCGCCATCAAGTGCACGTGGCAGAGTTTCTCCAGACTGACATACCAGAAAACGGTAGCTTCCACTGAGTCTGCGGTCGTGAGCAGGCCATGATTCTGGAGTATGATTGCCTTCTTCTGGCCGAGCGCCTTAGCAATATGCACGCCTTCGTTTCCTTCGAGCACGATGGCTTCGAATGCGCTGCTAGCCAGATCCTGTGCAAGTCAGCTACTGTGGAACTGTGTAAGAAGCGCTCAGGCTGATCACAGACATTGTGGAAGGCGCAAGCATCCTGGCTCGTGATCGGCAGTGGAATGCCCAAGGTCGAGAACGCGCAGGCATAGACCGAGTGCCAGTGTGCGGCGCAGATGACATCGGGCCTGGCCTGATAAATCCCTCTATGGATGAGGATGCCGGCGCGGTTGAAGAGCCGATGCTTGCCGCCAACCAGCACATTGCCCTCGTAGTCGACCCGCACGAGATCCGAACGCCGCATGGACGCGAAGCTGGTGCCGAAGGGGTTGATCCACATCGTGTCCGGGCTCACCGGATCGCGGATCGTCAAGTGGCTGGCGACGCCCTCATCAAAGCCACGGGAGCCGAAGATGCGAAAGGCCGCGGCCAGCCTGCCCTCCAGGTACTCGCGCTCCTCGTGCTTGTCGGCGAATTCGGGCGGACCCGGGAAGCCGGTGCCATACTTGCTAATGGGAGGAGCGGCTTTGAAGATGGCAGGCGGCTGCTGGATGGTCATGCCCGACCGGACTGCATGCCCGACCGGACTGCATGCCCGACCGGACTGCATGCCCGACCGAACTGCATGCTTGGTCGGACCGATCACGGGCTACGCGAAGATGTGCTGCTTCAGAGCCATCGCTGTGTTCGCTGACCAGTGCTATGATGAAGGCTGGTTGCACAAGATATGAGCGTGGGAGACTCGGCCCTGCTATATATCGAATCGCTCATGCGAGCTGCTGACAGACGGCATTACTCGGACCCAGCGCTCTCGATAGAATGCGCAACATACATGCTCAGTGTCCCTGCAGCAGATCACTGCCGGAGCTGGACACCGACTAGTCAGTCGCGTGTGTAGCCATGTCGAAAGAGTCATCATCACATGATGTGCATGAAAGCTTGACAGCAATCGCATTGTGGCGCCCTGCCTTGCCTGCACCACAATATGGCGACGCACTACCGCTGCGCAGGAGAGGTCCAAACAGGGGACGGATTGCCTACCCGAGCAGCTCCTGTTCTGTGAGCAACGGCCAATGATCGGAAGCCCGTTCTCTCATAGGTCCTGTTGTCCGCGGTGGCCACATCCCAGTTGTGTGAAACATCCCTTGTATCACCATGCAGGCCAACGCAGCCACTGCTGAAGATCTCGGATCGCCGAGCACGTTCGGTGGGCAAGGTGTCGTTCGGAGTCTATCGACCAGAGCAGAAGCTTCTGCGTAAAGTGCGAGCACTGGCGATACAGCGTCGTTTAACGAACGCAACTACGCATGTTGTTCCTACGCTAGAGCTCCTGTGACCCTATACTCATGCCGAGACGTCCATCCGCTTCTCGCCCTCCCTCCCGTAGCCAGTCCATCCATCGAACTTGCGCTCGAAGCGGACAGCAGCCTTCAGTAACATCTGCTCGTCACCAGGCCAGATCCTAGAGAACTCCCAAAGCGTCCGCAATACCTTGGTGAAGTGAGGATCGAATCCCCGTTATGTGGTGGCACTCAGAGCAGTCCTATGGAGTCTCCGCCATTCCGTATCACGAGAGCTTGCTGACAAAGGTGTCTGCTCCAAGATCTCGGGCTTGATTGACCGGCGCTGCTGATGGATGTATGCCAATACCATCAAGACCCACACGCTGCGGAACAGCCTTGGAACTGCTGAGGATGGAAAGGCAGGGACCAGCACTCGCAAAGACCAGCAGAAGGTGAGCTGATGCGTGAGGTAGAAATCAAACTTGTGCGTCTGCAGTTCCGCGGGAGACCCTTCGTGACGTGAGATGGTGCAGAGTAGAAGAACCGCTACTTTTGTGAATCCGCGGAGGTTGGCCTCGGCGGTCTCTGGTGACGTGTGGGAGAAGTCCAGAGACTCGAAGTACTCCAGGGTCAATTTCCGCAGCGGCTCCGATCGAAGTATGGTTGCCGTGTTCTGCACACCAGGCGAAGTGAAGACGTCGTTGAAGCGAGAGTCGTCGTGGATCTTCTGGAGTGCCGCAAGAGCACCGCTTGCGCCCGGACTGTTGCCCTGCGGGATTTGGTGCAGGTCTACGACTCCAGCGAGGGCGTTGTAATCGAATGCAGTCAAAGCAAGCGCTTCGACGGCCAGATTGGCATTCGAGAGCTCGAAGGCGTCCTGCGAGACGTCAGCATGGTCTGACGGCAACGAGGTGTTGCGATCTATTTGCTAAGCCCTACTGCCAGTTGGATGAGAGGGTGTCCGACTGCAACGAGGTCAATCGGCGGCAATCCAAGTGACTAGGGTACGAAACGCTTACACCCTCCCACCGTCGCGCCTAGCAAAGGCGAGTCGCTGTCAAGGAGGTACTCGAAGATCAATCGCTTCCAATCGTCGCCTAAAGCAGCCAGTCGCCTTTCGAAGAACTCGACAAATGCGCGCTGGTACAGGGCGTTGCCCAGGTGCATGTGTGCTTCGTCGTCATCCGCGATGCTGACCACTGCCATGTCTCCAGCTCGGGGGAGATGGTCTTGAAGGTTGCGCGGAGGTGGTCGACAGATCCGCCCAGCAGGTACGCAGAACCCAGGATCTGAGATGGCTTCAGCGCAGGCTCCCTTTGCACGCACGCCATGCCAACCTACATGGGGGAGGTGGTTGTGCAGGCTGCCGTGGATCAGTAGCAATTTGCCGTTGTGGTTCGAGCCGAGCATTTGTGCGAGGGTCTCAGCCTTCTCGGAGGACACATTGCGCACGAGATCATTGTCGATGGGCTGGAGGTTGGGAATTACTGCGTGCGCGCCGATGAACGATGCTGGAAGGCGATGCCGCTGCTCAGTACCACCTCCACAGACCGAGCGACTTTGGGGAGCATATACGGTGGGCACTGAGAGTAGCCAGATAAGGAAGAGCACTCCGCCCCGTACAGGTAGGCATCTGTAAGTGCCGGGATCGTCGATGCGGCGATCATGCTACATCAGCAAGAGCACGTCCAGGTCGAGGCTGCATGCTTTGTCATGCCAGCGAGCGTGGATGTGAGCTCACAGTCCGCACTGCGAGCTCATTGTTGAAAGGGTGGAGTGGTCGACCAGTTGGAGCTGACGAAGCGAGAGGCGCCTCGTGCAATGCATCCCCTTTCCGACAAAACCTCATGAGCTTGATGCTTGCTAGCTGACAGGCTTGCCGTCTCCTGCAGTTGTATGAGCGTCTCAATGCAAGCCTCGATATCATACGCGCATCCTTTTTCCACTGATCTCGACTGCCGATGCAGGCCTGGACCTTTGGACTGCTCCCACGCCGCTCTCGTCGGATCATGGGCCTTGGTCTTGAGCTCAGCGTTGTCCAGTCAAGCCATTAAGTCCCTCGTTGCGATAACCCATCTCAGTCAAAGCCTGCCTAGCCAGGAAGTACGGTTGAGAGCCGCGTGCTTCCGACCATGCGGCCATGTTTGAGACCACGCGGAGCGCCCACGCACTCCATATTATTCTCAATCACGGCGTCTTTGGCTTCCATGCAATAGTCCTCGCGCGAGCTCCTCGCGCCAGGGGCCGAAGTGGGTTGCCGTGTCGGAGGCGATTGCTTGAGGGCTGAAAATCATGAGTGATGCCGTATAGATTGGCTTGCGCGGCAATTCCAACTCGTGCCTCTGTATCGTATCGTTGCTGGGTATGCTTATGGGGTGACAAACGCGGCCGAGGGATAATGCTGGACCACCGGCTTCTGCTCGGCTCTACGACGTCCACAAAGATCAGCATCAAGAGCTCATGCGACTCGAGGACCTATCGTTAAAGGTTCGTTGCAGCGCTACATGGGCCAAGCTACCGACTACTGATCAAGCACACCATAACGCCCTCCACCAAATCGCCCAAGTCGTCGTGTGGTCAAAGGAGCGGACCTCAACTCGTCTTCCTCCTTAACCATCATATGCAATCTCATCCTCCTCGGCGTAGCATCCTCCCTGCCACCTT
Organism: Teratosphaeriaceae sp. CCFEE 6253; assembly: GCA_033119285.1. Taxonomy (NCBI): domain Eukaryota; kingdom Fungi; phylum Ascomycota; class Dothideomycetes; order Mycosphaerellales; family Teratosphaeriaceae; species Teratosphaeriaceae sp. CCFEE 6253. The sequence continues at coordinate 10,738 of JAWDJV010009851.1, forward strand.
ACGTCCTCGCCTACTTCGACGCGACAGTCTCGTTGTCGCTCGCATCGAGGATGTCGTACTCCTCGTCGGTCAGGAACCCATCGTCCTCGCTCAATTCACCGGCAGTGGCGCTCAGCACCTCGATCTCGTTCGACAAGTCCTCGTAATCCTCCTCCACCATCGGGGACGCGACACTGGGCTCAGCGATCGCCGCGGAGGCCTGGACCGGGGTGACCGGCAGGTAAGGCGTGGCCGAGCGCTCGACCTCGCCCGCCTCGTTCTCGACGTAGGCGGCCTTGCCCTTGTTGAACGTCGACGATGAAGTCGCCGATTGGTACGTGCTGCTGGCCGGGCTCTCCTTGTCGAGCTTCGGGAACACCATCTGGCTGCGCTCCATGTTGTCCTCCTCGACAGCCGCAGCCGGCTGCTCGACCTGAGCGGGATCCTTGCCGACCACCTCAGAAGTCTCTTTCACCTCCTTCGTCTCCTCGGCGCTCTTCTGCTCGGCAGAGACGGCGCTCAGCTTCTGCGCCTCAATCTTCGCGCGCTGCTCCTCACGCGTGCGCATGATCTTCGCCTTGATGTACTCGACGCGCTGCTTAGCGGACTCCTTGCGCAGCTTGTCGCTGTCAGCCTCGGCAGCGACAGCCCTCGATGCTTGCAGGAATTCCCGAGTGCGGCCGTGCATCGCCTCGCGCTTAGCGGAGAGCTGCGCGACCATCTGCTCGCGGCGCTTCTGCTGCTCGAGGCGCATGGCGGCGAGGCGAGCATCTAGAGTCTCATTGGACTCGGTGTACGCCGGCGGGGCGCCCATGTTGGCGGCGCTCGAAGCGACATTCTGCTGAACCTGCTGCTGCTGCTTCTGCTGCAGCATCTCCATCTGGGCACGCATCATTGTCTGCTGCTGCTGGCGCATGGCCTGCATACGCGCCATCTGGGCCAGCTTCAGCTGCTGCTGCTGAAGTTGCTGCTGGTGCTGCACGGAGGCCATCGGGGCAACCGCGCTCGGCTCGATCGGCTGAGCAAGCATGGCGTTCATGAGTGGGACATCTGGGGTCTTGACCACGATGTCGCACCACAGGCGGTGGCCGAAAGGCGTCCCGTCAGCAGCCTTGACGCGCCAGTAGCTGATGCTCTTGCCGCTGCGCAGGGGAGCCTTGAGCACCACCTTGAAAGCGACCTCCTCGCCAACCTGCACCTCGCGGCCGACGACATTGCTCTCGGTGGCGTCGGCGAGGTCAGTCACGGAAGCGGGATGGCCGTTATCGACGTTGAGCATGTTGTCCCCGCCCACGTAGCGCACGCTGCAGCCAGCCGGCCATGCGAAGGGCCCGGGGTTCCTCAGCGTCCAGATCTGGGTGAACCGAGCACCAGCCAGCATGACAGTACTATCCGCAATGCTGTCCTGCACAAAGTGCGCATTCAGCTTGTCGTTGGAGACCGCAGCCTCGGCTAGCGGGCTCTTCGGCACCTCCGATTTGACGATCGGGATCGGCTGAGCCTCCTCCTTGATCAGCGTCGACTCAGGCTTAATCTCGGCCATGGTCTGCACCTGCGTGGCAGCATTTGCCTGCGGCACCGGCGTGGTCTCGGTGCTCACACTCTTCTCCCCGCGACGATCACCCATCATGCGCACGTTGCCGCGCAGATCCTCGTTCTCGGTCGTGATGCTCACATTACGAACAGGCGTCTTGAACTTAATGAGCGGGTGGGTGCGGTTGTGGTGGTTGGAGGGGATGGCCTCGCACGACGCGCAGAAGTCAGTGTCGTGGCACACGGCGCACTTGTAGCGGACGCCCGTGATGTAGGTTTGAGCAGCCTTGTCGCTGCAGAGCGGGCCGTCGCAGTAGATGCCAAAGTGGCGGATCTGGGGCTGCATCTGATCTGGGATCGGTTGGTAGATGGCCGTGAAGCGGTGCCGCGGGTGGATTTGACGTGCGTTCTTGACGCAGTCGGTGCAGTAATCCCAGTCGGGGCAGTTCAGGCACTTGTGGCGCACACCGTAGATGGGGTTGTCGCATCCATCGCAGATGGCGTTGTGGCGGACGTTACGGCCGGGTGACAGCATAGCCTCCGCACGCAACGGAAGCACGGTATCCTCAGTAGCGGGCTGGAAGCCATGGGCCGGGTGATGGCCGTGCTTGTTGCTCGTGTGGCACTTGATGCACAGGTCGAAGTCATCGCAGTCGGAGCAGGTGATGAACTCGCGCTCCGGGAGCACCACCACGCAGCTGTTGCAAGTGCGGGTCGCCATCGGTGGCTCAGGCGCGAACGTCTTCGTGTCTTCAGCGAAAGCACCCGGCATCTGCTTCTCGACGTCATCGGACTTCTCCAAGGGCTTGAGTAGATCCTCAAGGTTGATGCTCTTCCTCGTGCCACTCGTGCGCGGCGAAATGCGCTCCGTGGTGCTGTTGATGACCTTGCCATTCTTGATGAAACGCTTGATCAACCAGTGATCTTCGCCCTGACAGAGCGCGCCAGTGGCAACGCATTCCTCGCATAGATCGTAGTCTCCACCGCTGCAGATGCTGCAGTGGAAGTGAGCATCGGCCATGGCCTTGTCGCAGTTGTCGCAGTAGACAGACCATGGGTGCCCGTGGTTAATGATTGGCACAGGAGCCGAGATCTGCTGGACCTTGGGAGCAACGCCTGCTTGCACGAGGTCATTGAAGAAGTCCTTCTGGCTGGCCGCGAAGGCATGCGGCACTGGCGCCTCGTCGATGTTGACAAGCGTCTGCTGCGAGGCACGAACCTGGATGAACGGGAAGATGCCACTGCCGACGGAGCGGCGATCAAACGCCATAGAGTCGCGCTGCTGTGGCGTAGGTACGGGCGAGTGAACGATGGTCGGCTGAGCGGGCGCCTCCACCTCGGATATGCCCTCCTCCTTCTCCGGCTCGATCGGAGTCACTGTCGCCTTAAGACGCAGCTTCAGCTTGGCCTTGGCCGCGCGGATCAGCGTCTTAAAGACCTGCGGGTTGTTGGGGTCGAGGACGATGAAGCCGCCGGCTGAGTCGGAGAAGCGCTCGAAGACGACGTGCTGCTCGGGCTTGATGTCGAGGATGTGGCGGAGCTGTCGGACGGTATCATTAGCACCTACTACACATGCCACGATGTCTTCGCGACGTGCGATGTGTTTGGCCATCGCGGCCGGAGTCACATACCTTATCAGGCAGCGAGTTCGCGCCCAGGTCTCGCAGCGGCAGCTTGATCTTCTTGAAGGTGTCGTTTATGACAATCTTTATCGTGATCGGGGTGTCGAGGTTAGTCGCCGCCATCGTGCGGGTGTGGGTGTGAGTGTCGGTGATGGGTGCGGAGGAGAGGTTGGGGGGAGCGGTGGGCGAGGTGAGGCTGATGAGGTAGCTTGGAGCTGTCCTGGTCACGGGCTCCGGCTCAGACGCGGCGCTTCGCTGCCTTCACCAAGTGACCGGATGTTCCGGTGTTTGCACTTCGTGTCCGGACTGATATGTGAAGGAGAAGGTGTGTAGATGTTGGTAGCGTTGTAAGAGAGATGTATGAGAACGGTGTCGAACGTGAGGTGGAAGTCCAGGTTCCAGCGATGACGATACGGCTTACAATCACGTGCACGACTGGTCGGCTGATGGCTGGTGAATGGTGGAATGCGGGAGAAGGAGGCAAATGGGCGACACGATGCCGTGAATGCCTACCTGTATGTGTCCAGGCTACTGTGCTTCGCGTCCACAGACGTCCAATCTTCACCGCCTGTGAACGCGGTGGGAGACGCAGTGCGAGAAGTCGAAGCAAGGAGCCGCGCCTCGCTGTACCGCACGCATGAACGCTACAATCTAGTTAAGATATACCGACCATGGATCATCACAAAGCGAGAAGCTGAGTCTCCGAGCCAGCGATGGATTGCCACCCTATCCAACGCCTGCGCTGTCCTTCCCAATGCAACCAGTGAATGATACGTAGACCCCACTCCGAAGGACTCGCAACCGCCAGAACGCCATGCTAGAAGTGATCAATGATTTCCAATCGAACGCCCGTGTTGCCACCAAGTACTGCCAAGTCGGGACCGAGCGTAGCTTGCCTGTGCTTGTAACATGCCGTGTATTGCTATCGGTAGTGTCCACCGTCCAAGTCGGCTATACGCACTGCCGCCCTCACTTACTACTGTCCAAAGTACATCTGCCCTTGCGGGTAGTAGTATCCCTGCGGCCCCAACCCCTCCGGCGCCGGCGTTGGCGGAGGCAGTCCAGGCATAGCATAAGTCGGCACGAAGCTCTCCGCCGGCTGGTAATCGTTCTGCTGGCTCTGTCCGCCCTCCGCGTGGCTGTCGGGAATATCCGAGCGCGGGACATAGAAAACCATGCCGTTGCTTTCGTGCGCCATCATGTCGGATTCCGGGGCCACGGCGCCAGCCTGCTGGTCTTGCGGTGGCGGTTGTGGTTGATGGTGCGGCGGCTCGAAGTGCTGCGGTATGTAATGCTCATGCTGCGGCGGTTGAGGAGGCATCCCCATTTGCGGCGGAGGAGCCATCATACCATAGCCCTGCTGCTGCTGCTGCTGCGGCGGTGCGGGCATATACGTGGGCAGCATCGGCTGCGGAGCATAGCCCTCCGGACCTGGCGGGGAGTAGTAGTACTGCTGCGGGTTCTGCGGCGGATACTGCAGATAATACTGCGGCTGACTGTACTGCATCGCCGGCTGGAAGGACTGCGCGTGCATAGCTTGCTCCGGGATCCCTGACAGAGGCGTCCCTGTTTGCTGCTGCTGCTGCGGGTACGCGAAAGGTTGTCTGGGTGAGAAGTACGGCTGCTGCTGCTGCTGGCCACCATACATGGGTGGGGGCGGCGCCATGTGCGCCGGCAGCTGACTCTCGAAAGGCTGCGATGCGGCCTCGTTAGACGTG